>MU278353.1:0-225488 GCA_022385755.1 Trametopsis cervina
TATTCCCAAGCCGGTGGCCGTCCGCATACCCTATAGTATTGAGTATTCATCCCGGTCCGCTTGTTATACTACTTAGTACTTATCTTAACCCCCCCCCGGAGAAACGATCGGGGTGAATGAAACTAGGCAACAGCATGTCGATAGCAGCAACTGTATGGCGTCGTCTTCGACCTGACCGAAGGTAGTACCTCCGCAGGGCCGCCAGTTAAGGAGGCGTGGCGGCTACGGTGCAACCTTTGCGAATATCCGCGATGTATAGGTCCTGCACGGCTGAAAAGGCACAAAATAGTGTAAGTTTGTCCTCCTGAGCGATATAAGAAGCCAGCAGCTGGCCAAGGGCGCGAGATTGTTTGAACTGCCGGATAATTGCCCGAAGTCTATTAAGCATGCGCATTCCACGCACCAGAACGGTGTTGTGGCCGGCCACCGATCCACGTCTATCTGGGCACTCGATGATAACCGGTAGCGCCTTGGGGTCTGCTATCCGGCTCCGACAATGAGCCAAGCTTGACGCAATTGAGAGCGAACGCTGAGTTCGACCGCGATGAAGCAGCGTAGACGCGCCGAGGGAACAGGCTTCGAGAGTGATGGCCACCTGCTTCTTTAATAATCTCCGCGCGTACTGATTCTTCGTGAGGTTCTTAGTTCCAGAGATCATCTGAATCGGTCCATTCTCAGTGAGGAAGCCGTACAAGCTCGATGTACCAGGGCTTTTCAGAGTATTCAGCAGCGAAATCAGTCCGACTGAGAGTGTACTCACCCTCCCTGCAGCCAGACTGCACACGGTCGATCGGAAAGCTCGCCGGGTCCAGCGGTCAACGAACCACTCTAGCTTTCGAAGCCCCAAAAGTAGAGGGTGTTATTCGGATGGTTTTCACGCTGCACATTGATGTTTCCATCATAGCTATTCCCGACGTCGAAGCCTAGTTCAAGTGAGCTGGAGTTGACGGCGAAATCTGGGTCGGCATAGCCGACGGTCAGTTACAAGCAGACGACGTTCATAGGAATATCACGTACAGGACTGCCATTTAGTGCTGTAGTTCTCGCTCGGTATCCCCGGATATATATGAGGATAGCTATCAGCAAGTGAGAACACCCCCAATCCGAGGCTTAGCACCGCGACGATCAAGGCCAATGGCTGGGACTTCTGAAGGCTATAGCAGCGCATGTTGCGAGATCCAAGGTGACAGTGTGAAGGCAAAGTACGGTTTCTGGCACGACCAGTTCATATCTAAACAGACGGTGTTTTGCTGACTGTTTTTCAGACCGCAGTGGCTGACTGTTTCTCAACTGTGGTGGCTGACCATCTGGTATGGATACAGGATGTCACCGACTGCTAATACCTAAAACGGGTATGCCGCCTGATGTGCCGATCACGTTTGAGACGCGCAGGGACATTTGTCCCAAGCCTCCTATAGGTTCATATTCGATGTATAGTCGAGTCCGCTGAACTAAGTGCGAAGGGACAGACCTTTTTTCAATCTCTCATCATGAGTGCTCCTAGACGCTATCGCTCTTCACTCACTTTTGCCGGGTGGCACCCATATTTAAGCGTTTAGGGCAGGATATGGTCCACGGAACTCCGATGTATATTATCAGACACACCCTTGTATTGATATAGGCGAGCTTCTGACCAATAGCCAACTCCAACTCTCTACGCTCACTAATTCTACACAAGGAACATTAAGGCTAATGCAGCTGGCACAACCAAGCACTTAAGGATAATGGACTTCCCGGAAGGCGCTCCTGCGTTTGCAGCCATGGCCGAAGATTTCGAATGATGAGATGTCTCTCTGGGCGCAATTGGATTGGTGCCGGTGACTTCCACTTGGCCGACATGGCTTTCGAAGGCAGCGACAGTTGCACTAGGCCAGACGGTGGTGCCCTGTGCAGTTTGTAAACCATAAGTGATGTCGGGCCGTCCAGGTATCGCGACTTGCTGCAGTGTTGGGTTCTTGCCGCCGCTTGTAACTGCCATCTCGCCGGTGCCGCTGACAGCACCGGTTTGGTTGGAACCAATGATGAATTCCCGAAGAAAAGTGTATGCCTTTGGGATGTCAGTCAGACTGGTTCGTGAGTCAACGTTGCATTTGATACGCACAGCAACAGGACGATAGGAAGGGACATCGTGCCCCGCTCCGTGAATCAACGCATAGGTCCAGTCCCGCTCTTGATGAACAATTCCCGCCCAGTTGCCATTGTCGTCCCACCAGGGCGTACTAGGTCTCTCTGTAAACCCTTGAATTCCGCCAAATGTTGTGTTCTTGTATTATACGTCAATGACAATACCACGAAATCCAGGAGAATAGATTATCACCTGTATGGTAACTAATGCAAGATGATTACCAAGAGGTTTGTTTTCACAAAGGACAGTGCTCACCTTCCGTGCCAAAGTGTGGAGAAATAGCATCATCGTTCCCCGAATATAAAACTATCTTGATTCCATGGCTTGACGCGTTACTTGCCAGTGCGGACAGGAATGTCATTGGCCTACATTGCAATTATTAAGGCCCTGAAGGGATAAGCTGGATATGCAACCTACTCTGGGCCTGATTTCCAACACGGGGATTTCAACACCAACTCTCAGAAGCGGACAGGGAAATATTAACTCACTTGTATCAATACCTGATGCTTCTGTCATAAAGTATTAGTATTGCATTCTGAAACAAGTACAGCGTGCACTTACGATTTCCCCAAGGATAGTTAAATCCGACGCTCCATGTCTTATCAGGAGCATGAAGAGCAGCACGGACAGGAGCCTCTGATGGTAATACTGAATAACTTCGGATCCGTATGTGAGACGGCCACTCACGATTCAAAAAGAAGGCCGGATCCGTACTAGGCCCTGGTTTGAGAGCATCAGGGACATCGAACGTCTGGAACTCAATGGTAAGCGAGGGTGTTCTCTCTACAAGGATATTACACTCACGTTGAAATCGTATTGGCCTGAACGGACGTTCGCGTCAGCAAATCTACTGTCACCCTAGAATATCATGAACTCACTCCACGGGTAGGTAAAGTTGACAGCGTAGTCTACCATCTCGTCCCAGATATAGCATCCATACCAAGGGTCAATGGTGTGATTACTGCGTCCTGTAAGATCGCGTTTCCAGATACTGTGTGCTGCCGTCTTTTCCGACCTCGATGATAAATGTATATCACTGAGTCCTTCTTCATGTCGCTTCGCGACTTCCGCTGCAAATGTGAGGTCATGCTGATAAGGATGTTTCTGATTTTGACCTTCCACGAGGTTGATAACCGGAAGACCGCCGCCCTGTTGCGGGTAGGTCAGGTTCAGATCCAAACCACATAAGTGAGCCCTAATAGGTGTCACTTGAGCCAGTTGGAACACAAAATACAATTTACTCACTGGTTAGCAAAGTAATCGTAGACTTGAGTGTCATAACCAATGATTTGAGGGTATGTCTCAATCAAGCTCAACTACGGCAGCTAATCAGCATGTATGTATGCGCTAAATAGCATAGACTTACTGTCGGCATGGTCTTGAATTCGCTGTTTGACCCTAAGGCAGGATTGCCTATAGCAAGCTTGGACAGGTTCACCGGGGGTTTAGGCATGGAAAGTAGAGCTTGGGAAATATATGGCTATATGCGACGGGTAAGGTAAGAGCTATAAAGTCATCATATTAAACTAACGATATATCTTCCAGCGTAGCTTTCTCCGGTCAAGAGGAAGGGGCGTGTCTGCAAGCTCGGAAAGACCTGAACAAGATTTGTCAAGAACCCAACCTAGTAGTGCCATGAATCAATATCTTTGCAGGCTCAGTGAGACAAGACAACTTACAAAGTCCTGTGCTACTTGAGTCTCGTCTGCAGCTGTACAAAAGCTCCGTAAAAATAGTACAAACTTAGACATGTGCGAACGTACCGTATCCGTTGGCGTCAGCCGTGGAATACCCTACGCCGCTGAGTGGCAAACATTGTTAGCTGAGGAAGAGCTCAGTGGTCAGTTGTATACGTACACAGGCTGGTCAATCCAAAAGTAGTCCACTAGGCCGCTCCATGCGTAGGAATTCTTCGTGAGGTTCTGAGTTCCAGGGGTCATCTGAATGGGTCCATTCTCAGTGAGGAGACCGTACAAGCTTGATGTACCAGGGCTTCGCAGAATATTCAGCTGAGAAATTAGTCACACTGAAGAGCATACTTACCCTCCCTGCAGCCAGACCGCCCACGGTCGATCAGCCAGCTCGCCTGGCCCAGCGGTCAACGAACCATTCTGAGATTCAAAGCCCCAAAAGTAGAGGGTGTTATTCGGATGGTTCTCGCGCTGCACGTTGATATTTCCAGCATAGCTATTCCCAACGTCGAAGCCTAGTCCAAGTGAGCTGGAGTTGACGGCGAAATCTGGGTCGGCATAGCCGACGGTCAGTTACAAGCAGACGACGTTCATAAGAATATCACGTACAGGACTGCCATTTGGTGCTGTAGTCCTCGCTGGGTATCTCCGGATATATATGAGGATAGCTATCAGGCAGTGACTTCGCCCCCACCCTAAGGCTTAGCACCGCGACGACCAAGGCCATCAATGGTTGGGGCTTCTGGAGGCTACAACAGCACATGTTGCGAAATCCGAGGTGAAAGTGTGAAGGTGAAGAATGGTCTCTGACGCGACCAGTTCATATTTGAACAGGCAGTGTTCGGCTGACTATTTCTCAGTGTGCAGTGGCTGACCATCTGGTATGGATGCAGGACGTCACCGACTGCCAATACCTAAAACGGGTATGCCGCCCGATGCGCCGATCACGTTCGAGACGCGCAGGGACATACGCCCAAGCCTCCTCCAGCTTCATATTGGGTGTGGAGGTATGGTCGAGTTCGATGTATCAAGCGCGAAGGGGCCGACCTTTTTTCAATCTCTCATCGTGAGTGCTTCTAATCTTCATCGCTGCTCACTCAACTGTTTCTCGATAGGCAGGCGGAGTAGCTGGAACATCCGTTGATCTGCTATTTTTCCCAATTGACACAGTTAAGACGCGTCTTCAGTCAACGCAAGGATTCATTAAAGCCGGAGGCTTCAAAGGAATATACAATGGTGTAGGGAGTGTCATAGTGGGCAGCGCTCCTGGAGGTAAGCCGTTCGAGAGGAGTCACACGATGCAACTCATCCGTCTCTGCCAGCTGCGCTATTCTTCTGCACATATGACACTCTTAAACAACACTCTCCACTTCCGACGCACCTTGCGTCGGTGACTCACATGTTATCCGCGTCTGTGGGAGAAGTGGTACGTCTGGTAACTACATGACTGTGACATAATTGACAGAACTAGGAATACAACGAAGGCAGCATGTCTCGTGCGCGTACCAACGGAGGTCATCAAAACGCGTATGCAAACCGCGAGCTACGGAAGCCTAGCGCAGTCGTCCTTCTCAGCTGCGAAACTAGTGCTCAGCCAAGAAGGAGCTCACGGGTTTTATCGAGGATTCGGTATCACCATTATGCGTGAGGTGAGTAATCCCCTCCTCGTGTTGCGAATCCGAAGGACCATCTATTGATGCATGGGATATAGATACCTTTTACCTCGTTGCAGTTCCCGTTGTATGAATGGCTGAAGGTTCGGCTGGCTCAGCGGCTTGACAGGCAGCAGTTATATGCACACGAAGCCGCAGTCTGCGGGAGCATTTCCGGAGGATTTGCTGCCGCAGCCACAACGCCGCTGGATGTGCTCAAAACCCGAGTCATGCTTGATATGAGAGTATGTTATTTCGATAACCTAAGCTTATTGCGTAACTTATGCCCTCCTTAGAAGGAATCCCAAGACAAAATGCCCTCTATCTTGCAGAGGCTTCGCCAAATACATGCGAATGAAGGCGCCGCTGCCTTATTTTCAGGTGTGGTACCACGTACGATGTGGATATCTGCCGGAGGTGCTGTGTTCCTTGGGGTCTACGAATGGGCAGTGCATGGCTTATCAGGCTGGTAACTAGATTTATCCTAAAGCCATTATACATTTAGTACATACATTCAATTACTGATGCTACATTCTTCATCCACGGCCCCCTAGAGTTCATGAAGGTCACTTAGACTGCGATAGGTATCGTCGGTGAGGTATCTTCGTTTCTGTCGAATCAGTTCGAACCTATTGTAAGTCATTATGCGTCGTTGTGGGGGCCAGCAAGCTTCGGATCAGGGCCGAGCTTCAGTATCACTCGAGGAAGTCTTTTCTGTGTTTGAGGTTTGGGCTCTTCAGCCTCGGCATCCGTTGACTCTACAGCCTGTGTCACATTCCTGGAAGTGTTATTCTTGGACTTGGCGTTCTTCTTTGGTGCGGAAGAGGCCTTCGGTGGTTGGAGAGGCTCCGTTGCAGTCATCGAGCTAGGTGCCCTACCACTACTCGGTTTTGACCTGTCACGGAGAGACATAGACATGGCAGGCGCGACTGGTTGGGTCGGCGGTGGGTTGCTGTCGATGGTAGCGAAGACCTCCAGGGTACGTTCAAGCCACGACTCCGGCGGTGTATTTGGCAACGATGACCTCCCGCCCTTTCTCTTCTTCGTAGCCTTCTCTAACTACAAGCGATATACGTTAGATTATATGCGGTACGTAAAACTGAACACTTACGCTTGCAAGGTTCTCCAAGCTCCACCAATCAGGACTATATGGCATCGCCGCTAGTCCGGACAGGTGTGCAATGACTCCACTTGTGAGAGCCCTATCACTGTACCCACCTTCGAGTACGCTGATCAAGCGTCCCTGCGCAACTTTATCGGCCAGAGCTTGCGCATCCTGCGCAAAGCGATGATAAAAGCCAACAGGCACTTTTCGACCATGCCGTGACATAGACTCATACTCGTGTTCGCATGCGTCAAATCCACAGCTGTAGGGCAAAGTCATGAACGGGTAGATTCAGACAGATTTGGAAAGAATGGGTACCTTATGAATATTATCACGTCGTCTTTACCTTTGTCGCTCGCGGTTTCCTTGACGAAGGTGGCCGCTCGTTCAAACAACTTCGCATAATACTTCGCGTAAAGCTCTTCCCAAAAATTCTCTTCCGTGATATAAGGAAGGAGATGTATATTCTCCACGTACTGACCATGCGGCCCGTGTATCGATGTAGAAGCAGCCTGAACCAACTCTGGTTTGCCATCCTACAACAAAATTAAGAATGGCAGTACCATAGCCGTGGCATGCGAGGACGAACCTCACAGGGATACGATAATATGTCGTGAAGGCTCCCGTAAAATACCTGCAACCCTGGCTTAGTAGCGGGTGCACCATAGGACTGTTCAAGCCGCTGCCTATATGACTCTTCGTTGATTTGCCATACAAGCGATTGCGTGCCATTTCCATGATGAAGATCGATGTCAAATATGATTGCACGATTTATGTTATGTTTGAGGTGTGCTGAATTGAGAAGGTTGGATCAGCTATGCCATTTAGACACAGTTGAGGCTTACCGTGCGCAGCTCCAACCACAACATTGTTCACGAAGCAGAAGCCGCTGGGAGTATCCTATGTATAGCTTCAACGATTATTTATACGAAGATGAAATCCAGCATACCTCGCCGCAATGATGGCCCGGGGGTCTGACTGCCACGAATCCAGAGCGAGCAGTTGGTAATTGATCGTCAGGTGCAGAATGCGAGTGAGAGTTTCCGACTACGCTATCTACTGCTTCGCACACAGTAGCAAGTGCTCCGCTGATGGCTACCATCGAAGTTGGACACACTGATTCATCTTCAATATACAAGCTTCGGCAACATGAGGCAATACGCACAGTACAGATCTCCCTGAGACAGGCCATCGGGTATTTCTGAGCCTTCTGAAGAAATTTTATTGCGACTTTGTCGAGCCCAGCTTATTAGATTCTCCAGGTAAACATCGCCTTCAATATCACCATGAACAAATTTGACGGCGGGGTGACTCAGTACGTTTAATGTTTCGTCGCTCTTCGTAATTCTGATAGGGAAGGACGCGGAAGGATATTGCGCGTGGTTGGCGATATTAAGGCGCTGCAGCGCGGCGGTGAGGTCCTCTTCTGCTATTTCTGACTCTGACTTGATGCCGCCTCCCTGCGAATGGTCTCGCGCGAGGTTTGCTTCAATTCGCGCGACAGCCGCGGCAATCCCTACATTGACCGCACGCAAACGCTCAGGACGTTCGACAATAGTGGAGACATCTTTCGACCGGATAAATTGGTGCTGCAAGCACGCTTCTTGTAAGAAGACTGCCGTTGGATGATGCATCGTTCCGCTGTTATGTTCCTATAGCTGAAAGGCTAGAAGTAGTTCAGCTTAATATATTGCAATGCCTTGACGAGCCAGGTAGGGCTCTGACTTACCAGCACCAGGTTACCACCGCTTTTCCAGCAGCATAAGCTGTAGTTTGAAAGTAGGCCTATAAGCTGTGTCTTACCAACAGAGTCAACTTTGATGCAGCAGGAAGCGAGTTCGAACACATCTTGGAGTCGCGTTCAATTAAGGCGCGTTTTAGGCACGTGATGTGATCTCTCGAGGTATTTCCGAAGCGGGAACTGAGCCTCGTGCGGAACCGCCCTGTTACTGCCTCGTACTACTTAAACTCGTTCTCGTTGAGCAACCCATATAGTCGTGGATTCTATCGTTTTGCATATCGGGCACGATATAGTGAGTTCCAGGAGTGTTATGCCCACCGAAACGGCTCTGACGCAATGGCCCACTACGCTACCAGACGGTTCGGTACTGCTGAGCTGCAGAGAACTGCCGTCATCCTATACCTCTATGGATATTGTCGATGCTCTAGCGAATCCGGTCGAAGCAGCTTCATTGCCTCCCGATTCCTCAAGTAGTACGGAATTCAACGTACCATCAAGCTTGGACCCTTACCATTCAGAAGTCCCGCCACATGATCACCCAGCGGTCTCGGATGAAGAGAGTGACGATAGCATGCCCGCACTGAACACGGCCTCCGAATCAGATGATGAAGCGCACGCGCAGGAAACCAGGCGAATGACTACACGGCGAAGGGCTGAAGGTCATGGACGTGCTCCCCATAGTTCATCCCTGCAAGAGATACCACCCAGACTTCGGCATATGGGCGGCTTTTCGACGGGAACCTTTCGCATGGTTCGGGGGCCTATCCAGACACACGCAGGGACCAGACGGTCAGAACGTCCTAGTAACGGAAGCAACACCAGTCTCCCATCGCTACTCACGGTCACCGATTCATCCGACGATGAAGCCGGCAATGAATCGACCTCTAATGCAGGTTCAGATGACGAACATGACAGTGACGACGACGAAGGCGAAACCCTGGCTGGCCTTTCTGCAGCATCCGACAGCGAGACATCACCCCCTATGACGGGTCCTATGTACAATACGGAAGGTGAGGATGAATGGGAAGATGAACCAGACCCGCCCTCTCCTGCACTAGGTGCCCGGGATATTCTAGGCGATTCGGAAGTCGAGGTCGCTCTTCGAGGTTTCATGGAGATGTGGGAAATGGGTCCACCCACCAATAGCCGAACCAACATTCGGGCGGGGCTGCTCGCGACCATCACGCAACAGATGCACTTTATGTTTGAACACCCCGAACCTCACAACGACCCTCAGCGAGCCGAAATCATTATGAACAAATTGGAGGGGGTATCTTCTTCTCTCATCCGCCGATACGAGAACCTTCGCAAGGGCGCTGACGGAGAGGACAATGACGGCTGTGCCATCTGTCGCGACTCGTTCTTCTCAAACGACGAAATCCCTGTTCTGGCGTTCCCTTGTCCAGGAATGCACTTGTTCCACGCTGAATGCCTGGCGCCATGGCTGGCGTCCAAGACAACATGCCCGACCTGCAGATTCGATATTGATCCGGACTCGCTCACTCTTTGTGGTAGGCAGGATGGCCTCACTGGTCAAAGTTTGCATAAGCTGTGGGTGCCTCCGCCAGGCAAAGGATTCACGCAATGGCTGGAGGACGAAGAATATCGCCAGCAACATGGACAACAGCCCAGTAGCGATGCTCAGCATATTCGTGAGTAATCCGACAATACGTAGTATCCCTGCTGACTTCGATCTAGCTACTCCCCTTCCTCGTCCTGAACAGGTTCACGATGAGTACTCAGACCCCGCCGATGTCGCCGAGGAAAACTCGAGGATCAGCGAGCGTCCCATAGATTCAATAGGGGACGACCTTTCTTTGGATTCGAACCCTTGGCAGAACCATGTTCCATCGCCACTTTCTCTTCATACCCTTCTCTCTCCCCCTCCCGCTACTGTTGTTGACGATAACGTTGAAGAGGCTTTCGGCTTGGCGACGAGTGTCGTTCAGTCTATGCTAGCAGCGCTATCGCCACTTGCAGAGCCGGCCATGGGCAATGAATATCACGATGAGGACGACAACCTTGCTGGTGCTACTGCGTATGACTTTGTTTACGAAGATGGCATACCGTACCTATCATTTCCAGCCATGCAAGATGATGCTTCGTCTTTCGCAGATACATCCGATACAGAGTGGCCTCACCTGGCGGGAGAAGTCCCAGACGAAGAGCCCCCATCGTTTTCCGAACCGCTTCCAGTACCATTCCGCACTGTACGATCTCCCGTCAGCTCAGAATCTGATCCTTCGCCCCCGAACGATACCGCAGATTCTTTCCATACAGACTTCACTACCGATTCCTATATACCTTCATCCTCATTTATCAATCCCGACCGCGCTGATGCACAACCCTTTCTGATAGAAAACAGAACTGGCCCGCTCTTTGGTTTTTCTAGATTCGTCACCCAGACTCCGTTCGACATCATGGGCGACAATGACTTCTCATTCCTATCCCTTCACCCTTCTACCCGTGTGGGGATCCGCCGTCACGACCCACCCACCCCACCAGACGAGGAAGCGGGATTTGCGACGACGAGCAGCAGCCGTCTGTCTCCCCCTACTTCTGATAACCAAGACGATTTAGACTGAGCCAGTATGCGAAGGACTCATGATCGGCGTGTTTCATTTTATGGGAATAAAGTCGCAGTACCTGGACTCTTGGCTCGCTTTCGACATTCATCGCTGCTATCACCATCCACATAAGCATTGCAGAAATTAATACTTACTCTGTACCATAGTACCCTGTGCACAAGTTGTAATCCCGACGTAGATGATCATTCAAACTCATTGGTTAACTGCACATCAAGCGTGAACGATAGTGCTTACCTGAGCTCCCAACGCTGTAATTCCCTCACAAAGAGTGCAGTACGCCACCCGAATTGGCCGCTGCACTATAGACGCGCATATACCCAAACCGGAAATACGAGTGACTCTATTTTGCACGACAATATTGTTACGACCGTACCAAAAGCACGGCTGCTCGAGATATGGATGACACCCTAGAGACTCCCAGCTTCGAGCTCAAACCAACACCATCCGATGCAGCACAAGATGACGACGACGCCCAGCCGTCCGAGGACGAAGACGAGGGGCCCGACTGGACAAAACTGCCGTGCGTGATCTTCCACCACACATCTCATCTTATCTCGCCAGTTCCAGTCTAACACCTCACTCCCTCTGGGATAATGTTAGTCAGGTCGCGCGCCCCGTCATCCCGAGACGAGGCGAAAAGGATTTTGAGCCCAAGGTGAGCGGCGGGTCGGGTCTGCAACGCCATGCTCTGGATCGCGCACGGTATGCGATGCTAGACGCGCTCAAAGCTACACGGACGACCTCAAGGTACGCTTCCTGCCATATCACTCACCGCTATCTCTTACTGAAGCACGAAAACTCAGTAAGGCCCTAAGCCACGCGATCTGGTACCCCAACATCGCCCGCGCGCATGTCACGATCGCGCGCGGGACACACTTCTCCACAATGGGCCACTCCGTCTCGCGTCCCTCCGCTCCAGGGGTCGAAAAGATGCACAAGCGGCTGGAGCTGCTCCCCGAGGAGGCACTGTACCTCGTCGAGCGTGGCTCGCTCTTCTGCTGGCGCGATGCGGGTGGTGAGACGGTAACGAGCATAGAGGGGGAGGACGTGCTGGGCGTGCCGATGACGGTGCAGCAGGCGTTTGCGGAGATGATTGGGACGGAGGGATTGACGTTGGAGAAGTACCAGGTGAGTGTATGCCGTCGTCTTGGTGTGAGCTACATCGCTGAACGCGTACGTTTTGTTCAGGTCTACTCGTACCTCCGACGGTTGGGATACGCGATCACGCGCACGGTGCCCCCATCCGACGCGTATCCCGCTGCTGCGCCGTTTCCCGTCACTGCAGCTCTGCGCCAGAAGAGCCTCTGGAACACGCTATGGGGAATCATGACGCGTCCGTTTGCGCGACTCGCTCAGATCCTCTTCCGTTCATTCGACTGGTGGCGTCCCACACACTTCAACCTGTGGCTGCCTCACACCCTCACATATCGTACGTTTCATGCTTTCACTCAGTGCGAGAGACAACTGACATCCCTCGTCACAGCCTCCATCTTCCGCTCCCTACGCTTCCTCCAATCCGGCCCCAGCGCCCCTCTCCACATCTCCCCGCCCTCTCCCACATCCCCCTACAAGATTTTCTACAACCTCTACAGACCCTCAACGCCGTTCAAAAAAAGCGCCCCGCCCGCCCCGGACTTTTCAGTCGTCGTCATAAAGTGCGTTCCAGTCCCATTCCATTCCTAATGAGCCGGCGAACTAAGCACGACGTATGACAGCGCGCGGACGACGCCGGTGCCATCCCTCATCGAGCTGCACGCTCTGTTCGACGGCTTGCCGCTGCTTCCACCGCCGGTTCCACGACGTCGGACCCTGCAGCCGTCGAGACCTGATGCGCCACCACACCCTCCACCATCAGCTTTAGTTCCCTCGTCGCCACCACCGTCGTTCTTCCGCCGGCTGTTCGCGTGGACGTGGGCCTCCTCATCACCAGCTTCGACGCCCCCATCATCGACATCGAAACAGCAACAGCAGCCACGGAGGCCTAACCCGTTTGCGATTATGAAGGCGGGGAAGAAGATGGTCGTCGTTGCTGCTGTGGACGCGGGGATGGTGAGCTTCTTTAGGTTTGGGGAGGGCGCGTTCGAGGATTTTCCTATGGCCTGACCGGATGCAAGTCGCGCATACTGTACTGTGCTGTACTTCCGGGCTGCGTCTACGAGGCTAGTGTGGTTTGGGACGCTCAATCGTATTCATCTCCGTTGTACAGACGCTTTGCGACCTTGTGCGGGTAGAACGCCGACGCACTGAGATGCGCAAGCGTGCCTGCGAGACAGATAGACCCTTAAGTACTTTGACCACGTCAGGCTTAGCACAGAGATCCACGCCGTCCGAGATACACGGGAACGCACATGCCTGTCATTCGTTCGTTCATATACCGTACCTCTACGATAAGCAGGGCGATAATTCGCCGGAGGGGTGCACGTAAATTGACAGGAAGGGTCTGCCGTGCCCTGATGCTGCGATAGGATAGGCACCGCCCGTTGCTCATCTCGGGCACCAATGACAGAGGGGCTTTGCTTGTCGTCGATAAGGGATGGTGGCTTGCGATGGCGATGTGCCGTTTATCCTGACATCAGGACAAGGACATGGGAAGGGAGGGGGGGTTATCCCAGGGTTCGATAACCTCTTGTCTTGGACGGCCCAATTACAGCGTGAAGGCTACAATCACAGTCGTTCTGGGGTCGCAATGCGGAGACAGGGACATTGAGTGAATGAATGAATGAATGAATGGTATTTCGGCCGAGGTGTTTCCTGACCTGATGGTGCAGCGAGGGCGATGGCTACGAAAAATGAGTAATCCTTCGTATTGGTGTTCTATTCGTGCTACGCTGCATGGGGTGAGATAACTAGCAGAACACGAGCCTGACTGGCTGCAGCTTAAGCCCAACACTGATAACTCAACCCAACCCTAACAAGCCGATCCTACGGGTGGCGCAATCGAAACCGCCAAGTCACCACAAACAGTACCACCACAACACACCGAATCAAGTCACCGACTCGTCGGTGAGTGGACCCACAAGAGCCTATAACGGGTAATGAGAGGGTGTGGCGTCGGTGCGGCGCTCCGGATAAAGCGGGGAGCGGGTTCTGCGCGTTGGGCTCCGTCCTACGAAGGCTGCAGGCGCGTCGCGGACCAGATGCATAGAAAGAAGAATTCTCTCGTCTCGTCCGAAGCACTTTACGAAAGTACGTCTTTGTCTGGTGCGAGCGCGATGCGAATACAGTAGATTAGCGGCTGGGCAGAGGCGCATGAACATCCCGAACCGCCCGCATACATACATCTTTTCCGAGGAACCCATCCAGTTATCAAACAAAGAGTGAGTACGTTACCTACGGGCGTCCGGCACTCGTTACGAGTTATTCGCAATCCATTCCATTGAACCCTCGCCCATACGTACGGAGCGTCCTGACACGAAGACGTGGGGGTTATCCCAGGGTCCCAGGGTTCGATAACCCCCCGAAACAAGTGAGAGTGAGGTGTGGGCCCTCGGGGAGAAAGGCGATGATGTGCATGGGGTTCATTAGCGTGCTTGGGTGAATAGTGCGGGTTTATCGTAGAGGACTTTGAATGAATGAATGCAGTTCGGCCGAGGTGTTTCCTGCAGCGAGGGCGATGGCTAGGAGAAGTGTGTGATCAGCCTTGGGATTGGTGTTCTGTTCGTGCTACGCTGCATGGGGTGAGATAACTAGCAGTAGTGTACACGCAGGGTGCACAAGCCTGACCGAACAGGGACAACCGCAATCGACTTAAGTCTGCCGATCCTGCGGGTGTGTGGCGCAAAACCGCCAAGTCACCGGAAAGAAGCACAAATAGCACCACCACAACACACCAATTCAAGACACCGACTCGTCGGAGTCGGTGGTGGGAGGACCCACAAGCGTCCATACTGGGTAATGCGGAGGGTGTGGCGTCGGTGCGGTGGGCGCTCCGGGGGGAGCGGGGAGCGGGTTTCGCAACTTAGGGAGTGGATTCGTCTTTACGAGACGAGAACGAAATGTGGCTTCTATCTTGACTGGGTGAGTTGGATGTCGGATTTTCTTGTCCGAAGCACTTTACAAAGCGCCGTTGTGTTCTTGTCCTGACAAACGAGCGCGAGATCAGCGGCTGGACGAAAGCTCATGAACATTCCGAACCGCCCACATCCCTCCAAGAAGTTATCCAGTTATCCAGTTATCCATTGATCCAAAAAGACAACCGCACAAGTACAGTACGTTACCCCCGGGCGTCCGGCACGACTTGCGACTTACGACTCACCCAACCCATTGAACCCGCGCACATTCGTACGTACGTACGAACTCCGAAGCGTCCGGACTCACGTATCCTCCTACTCTAGCGCGCTCGCCCAAGAACGCGACGCAGATACATCCTGACTGGCTCCCGGCGTCCTAGGTGGTGTCCGGACGCGCGCGCTCAGGCTCTTCGTCGCGGTCGCCCGATCGATGGATGTGCGAGGCTAAAAATGAAAAATGTGAGCAGGATGCCTCCGAGCGCGCATTTGTAGAGGCGGCAAAGGTAGGAAGAGGTTGAGAGTGCGAGCCCTCTGCACCGACAACTGCGACTGCGTTGCTCACGAGGACACTCGGTGTGTGTATCGTCCCGCCATCCACACACCACCCACGCAATCCATCTCCCGCCCAGAAAACCAGAAAACAGCGCGCCCGAGGATCCCCCGCCTACACGCCTCCTCCCATCACCCAATCACTCTCCCATCAAACCCAGAACTCGAAGCCACATACACCGCGTATGGTACTTATCCTTATCCCGGTCGTCTAGTCGTATGCCGGTGAATGTATTGCGGGTATGGGCGCAGGGTACTGCGCGGAGAATCTCCGTGAGAGAGCGAGCGCTCTTTGATGGGATTTGTGATAGGCTGGTTCAGATAGGAAGGATGGGATTGCTGGGAGGGTTTTGGTGCAAAGGGGGAGGTCGAGACCGGCTTGGCGAGATATGTTTTGATTGGCCGTGTGAGACGGGATACGGCATAAAACATGGACCAGCTCGGGGAATCCCATGCGAGGGAGACGGGAGATGGGAGGATGACGTTCGCATGTGTATGTGTACGCGGGAGCCCGTATCGTATTGGATTGGCTCCTTCTCCTCCGTGTGGGAGCGAAGCCGACGTCGGCGAGTGAGTGTGCAGGTTTTTTTGGGATTTAGGCTTCAGAGTTCGTGGTTCGCCGGTGTCTTGAAATGTTGAGGTCGCTCCTGTACGAGATATGATGAACGATGTAGGATGGACGATGTGTCAGGGGTGACGAGGTCGTTTGGTGGGTTGACGTCAGATGCTGGTACGTTGGTTGGAGAGGCTGGGTGTACGATACAATTAAACTTTGGGCTGCCGTAGCCTGCAAATAAACTTTGGTCCTTCCAGCATGTTCGTGTACGTACCCGCCACACAAATACACCTCGTAAGTCCTCGAATACCCCCTATCCTATACCTATAGTTTGTCTTACACTTACGAAAGCTCGTTACGTTCGTTCGTCTTCCGCGTGCACATCCCGCAAATCCGAAACCCGGCCTCCTTCTCAAATTTGCTTTCGGCCGTCCGGTCAGCAAGCAAATTCGCGAGGGAGGGAGGCGTCATGTTCGCGTAACCGACCGACGATTTTCCTCGTAGTGCGTTACGTCACGAGCCTGAACACACCCTCGCACCGCACCGGACACCCGACTTTTTTTCGTTCGCTCACGTCGGCGAATCAGACTGCGTCGCGACGACTTCGCCGTCGTGCCCGTCGCATCACTACCGCAACATCAATACTGTAGTAACGACGACGGTGACGGTGCACCCACGTGTGTTTCGACTTTGCTATCGATGGGTTTGCAAGCAGCACGCGCAGACCTTGCAGACACACCGGACGCAAGACATAGAGGAGAGGAAGCCTCGAACGCACCGGCAATACAGACAAGTGAACGAGCACGCTCGGTCATCGCTAGCTAGCATCGCATCTCTCCGAAATTATCCTGCCAATGCGCACGCTGCACGAGTCAATGTCCCATCCACCTATCCATCCCACCTATCCTATCCGTCCGTCTGTCAATCTGATCATACATGATAAGCACCCCCCAGTGCGTACCGTGCTAAGACAGAGCGGGGACTTATCAGCCCACTTCTGGAGTTATCCCATCGTGCGCATGGATGGATGGATAGCATGGATGGCGTGGATGGCATGGATGTAGCCGTGCAGTGCACAGCCGCGTCGGACGGACTGGAGAGCTGGCCGATGGATATCCGGGTATCCGAGGTATGGTACGAAGCCATCTGACGTAGTCTGCCTGGCTTGCAAGGTACGGTACAGCAGAGTCGAGTCAGAGGCACGGTAAGGTGAGTCCTCGCCACTCCACCTCCACCTCCCCGCTCCTGCTTCTCGTGCAGATCCCAGGAACGCCTCTGGGCAGCGGAAGCAAAAATCAAAATCCTCCCCACCCGCCTTCCTATCCCATCTTTGCGTCCGCCCGGCGAAGTGAAGGGACCTGATCAAGAATCAAGCGGACGAGGTAATCAGATGCTTATTGTCCTCCACCCCCTCCACACACCACACAGTACACCATACGCAGTACACCGCCCATGCAGCATGAGGAGGGATCCTGTGCGAGGTGTCCGGATCTTGGTGTGTGGGATCGATAAGCGGATGCCGCCACACTATACACTGCACACTGCTCTGTGCTACGATACCAATACTGGACCCTGCAGCGCGCATTGATCAAACGGCAGAACTGCATAGATCTCGGAGTGACCGGGCACTCAGCGGTGGTGGGTGGTCCGAGCGTATATACAGAAAAGAGCTGCATGGTACGCAGGAACTCCGGGGCGGTACTGTAGGACAATGACAATGACAACAGCAACGGCCGGTTTGGGTCGACGGCACACGCACGCGGGGTGCATTGTCATGTTAATTATTCCATCTTGTCTGACATACGGGGCCGGAACACAAGCGTAGCAATACAGAAAACGGAAAACAGCTGCATGGTGCGGGCGGTAGGACAATGAGGTTATCGCCACAACAGCAACAGTTACAGCAACGGCCGGTTTTGTACAGTAGCACGGCATGGCATAGCACGCGGGGTGCATTGTCATGTTAATTATTCCGTCTAACATATCAGAACTCTCAGATCGCCCTGCACCAACACACCCAAGTCATTCGTATGCGTACTAGCACTCCGCACGGCGCGGTGCGCACGTTCCTAGGACCCCCTCACTACCCCACTACACGCGAAGCAAAGCACGTCAACGATCGCTGCGCCACAAGCGTACTATTCTTCGCCGGCAACGGCTACTTGCGCGGATGTCGTGCTGATGATACTCTGCGCGTTTGAGGCTAAGCACCACTACTGGAAGAAAAAGAGAAGAAGAAAGTGCAGGACGGTACCTGGGGAGATCGGCGCGGTGGATGGGCTAAGGAGGCTTGGAGCGGTTTGGAGGGATTTGTTTTTGATCCGTCTGTCCGTGCGGCGTTGTGTTCTGCACTTGTTTTTATTTTCGGGACTTAGTGCGCGGTCTGTATGTGTTTGTGTTTGTAGATACAATACGTGGTATATCCCCGCTCCGAACGGGACGAATCGACGGCGGGCTCGTTCGACTCCAGCGCGCCGACGCTGACCCGTCCTTCGATCGTATGCTTGCTGTATTACGAATTGTGGATGCCGTCGCGTCGCAGTAGAGACCGTCGGGCAGCTGAGGCACATCAGCGCAGCGAAATGCAATGCGATGCTATGTCAAAGGACGAACGTGCAGCGGCGGTGCACTGGTAAGCACTACAGGCGGTCACGTTACCGCGTCGGTCAGCTCGCACATCGGCTTGCATTCATGCTCGCCGGCTTCTTCGATTATCGTAAAATCAAGGAATATTCAAGATAAGATAACCTACATAACCAATCACCACCCACTCGCGCGAACAAGGCAGCCGAACGGAACGACGGAATGATAGCCTCTGAGTTAGATGCGCAACGGGAGGGAATGGAGAGCCGGGCTGACATGCGATGAGCTCTTGCGTACGCACCTTCTCCCGAACTCACCTCGTCTCGTCTCGCGAACGAAGTGGGGCTCTTTGCAAAAGGGCGTGCCTTGCCCCGCACTTCTCCCTGCCTTGCCCCGCGCTGTGGCACCACCTGCGCGATCAGGCGCTAGCTCTGTATGTGGACCGGCAGGCAGTGCGTCATGCATGCGAGAAGCGGCGAGGCAAAGAGGCTTCGGACGCGGATCCGCGCCTCGTTCGGGTGCGCCACAAGGCGTGTTTGTGTCCATGCGTTCGCGCGTGCGTGAGTGAATGTGGAATGAACTGTATTCTGTGTGGGGAAGGAGGTGGGGGAATGGGAGCCCGAGACGGCCGTGCGGTTCGATGCTGCGCTCCCGGGACAGCTATCGTCGATAATGTAACTTAACTTTCGACAAGAGGGTTGGACTTATCCTGTACGGTACTTCGCGATCGCGGCGTGCAGCGAAGGAAGAGACACAGGACAGAGCAAGAGATCCATCGGCGCCGCTTTTGCTTTTGTTCGGATAGGCGGGACGGCCCCGCCCACTTGTCATCTCCGTTCCCGTTCCCGAGCGCGGCGTAGTACGTGCGGGGACGCTACGCATCGCAGTCCTGGAGATGTCGCTCCCTGGTACCGTTCGATAACTTAACCTCTTGTCAAGACTTATCCTTCAAGAAGAAGATACATCGCGTCTTTTGCTTTTGTGCGCCGCCCACTCCTCATCTCCGTCCCCGAGCTGCTACGCATCGTACCGTAGTTGATATGTCCTGGAGATGAAGATGTAGATGTCGACAGAGATGACGCGCGTAGCGTGCTTTGCTTGGGCCGGCGCGGGAGCGGAGATGAGCGTGGGCGGGCTGCGGCTCCAGGTACTGCCCTGTACTGCACTCGCTAACAAACTAGATGGAGGATGGATAAGTGCAATATGTGTAAGCGTTTGTTTGTTGTGTCTGGCTAGTGCGTACTGTGCGGGGAAGTCCGTCCTTTGTTTTTCATCGTTAGACTAAGAATGGGAGATGAGATGAGATGAATGTTGTACTGTAAGGCGTTGAGCGAGACTAGCAAGGCGAGATTAGATGCTGGGCTTTGTTCGCTACGGTGTCAGCTCCTTTGTGCAGTCCGGCGCGGGGATGTCTTGCGGTGCGGGTCGCGACAAAGGAGTGTCGAAAGTGAGGGGTGTGAGTTATCCTGTCCCTGTGGCCTTGAGCGTACGGTGATTACGCAAGACTATGTTGGGGTTATCTGTCCACATTGTGAAGTAAGTTGTTCTGCACATGTATGTCCTATGCTGGATTGTATGCGGTAAGTACATGTACACGGTTGGACACAGACTCCAGAGTCAGCACACATCCGCGCCGCGCAAACATCCAGCCGCATCGCACACCCGCCCGATCCGAGGACTTCTCGCACCCCGCCCGCTCGCGTCGCCCGACCGCCGAACGTGCTCTGTGCCAATCCTCGGTTCGCAGTACACGTACTCGAGCATTGGGAACCCACCTGCCCTCTTCCGTAAGTCCACTCCTCTAAAAACTAAGAAAAAAAACCTCGCAAGCGTCGCCTCGGAATGTTCGCGCGCCGATCAATCAAAACGATTAGCGAACGGGATTTCCTCTTCGGGGAAAGCGCGTCCTTGTACGCGACGCGCGATGATGCGAAGTGGTGGTGCCTGGCGGGGAAGCGACCGGCTGGTTCTGGGGTTTGGAGTCCGAGGGCCGAGGTGCGTGACATGCGAGGAATTGAATGGGTGGGCGGGAAGAGCAGAAGGAAGGAAGAAGGAAAGGAAGAGTGTCGGCTGCGGCGCGCTGGACGACGCGCACGAACGGCTGATGCTTACGGTACGGTAAATCTTCTATGATAGCAGAACTGTAGAGGCTGTATAGTTTAGCAACTCATTCGCGTACAGACGACGCGTACAGTACGATCTCTGGGTTCAGCTCTGCCTATCCGAAGCTTGTAAGTATATGCACGCACGCGAAGTCTGGGTTCGCGGCCTCGGTCTCGGTGCACTTACAACTTACTTAAGTCTCCAGCATCCTGAGCTTCCCGGACAAGCCTAAGTATGACAGACGAATTAAGATTGAACGAACAACAGCACGATCGCGAATCGCACATCGTGAAATCACACTTAAGTCTTGATAGCGTCGCGCGCCCGACCCCGACCCCGACGCCCGAGAATAGTGGAGATCTGCACGCTCCCGACGCGCCCACCCGCCCACTAGATTCTGCGCTACATTCGAAATCTGACAGAGCTGCGGTAAGATAACCTCGCCCGTGCCCGCCCAACACACCGAACTTCTTCCCCACCACCCAATCATGTGCCCACGCCCGCGCACCTCACAACACGACGAACGATGCACGATGGCGCCACCAGCCTATGCAGCCTAGACCGCTGTCCTCCGACATCAGCTAACCTCGCTGCTTTAGCACGCGTGCCCTCCGCTAAATCGACAATCTACTGTGGCGCGACTGGTGGCGTTCGTGTTCGTGTGAGCGGCGGGTGAGACTGGAAATCGCGAGGGGGTTGGCGGGAGGGGAGGGAGGAGTGTGATTTGATTGGTTGGCTGGTTGGTTGGGTGGTTGTGATAGGAGGCGGGGTCTGGGCTTGGGTGTGTGTGGCGTGGTGATGTGCGGGTGATGTGGTGGTGCTGTAGCGGGCGAAACGTTCGCTGATCTGAGGCATTTCTGAGGCTCGCGAGCTGTTGGTGTACTGACCGCGCAATGTGTCTGAAAACGCGTTTTGTCTCGTCGGTCGGTACGCGATATACAGGACACGAACTCTCCTACCACCCCGTGCTCATTCCTCTCGCTCTCATCGTCATTGCGCGCGGAAACATATCCAAAACACACACCGGCCCGTCCCCCCGCTCACCCAATCACCCACCTCTGGAAAAACAGAACACGAACGCAAAACGCGAGAATGCAAAAAGCGAAAAGCTTAATTTTCCATCCCGTCCAACATCTCCATCTCCATCTACACATCTAACAGCACATCTATACATCTACATCTACGTGCACATCTACACCCTCGATCGCTTGTACAGTAAGTCGAGTCGAAAGAGAGTCGAGGCCTCGCGCTAGACTACCTAGCGAGGGGAGGCTCAACCGTTCTCGTCGTCTCGTCGTCATACAGCACGCACCGGGCCCCTCGCTCGGTCGGCTTATCTGTCCGTCCCACTCACCTTACACACTCGCTTTACTTATCCTCCTCGGGCTTGCCTAGCAGATCTAACAACCGCACTTACACTTACACTTACCAGATACCAGATGCTACAGTGGTTATCTCGCGCGGGCGCCCTGTTTCGCACGCACCGCTCACATGCCATCGCGCTATCCCGACATATCCTCGTGCTGTGACGCCCCCACACGGTGCGACTGTTCCTCGACGCGGACCCGATAAGCCAACGCGACACGCCAGGGGCCTCTCGCGTAGACGGGTCCGGCGTACGTTCCTCCGTTGACGAAGGCAGGTGATCTCGCGCCCTCGTGCGTGAAGAGGTTCCCATCACGACCTTTCCTTATGAACGTTGCGATTATCCGTTACTGGTGCACTTGATAGACTTGTATGTTTCGCGTATCGTATCATATGCACAGACGAGCTCAAGACACTGCTGTTGTGCGTATCAAAAGCCGATAAGAGGTTGAAACGACCTAAAGGCGAACCATAGCAACCAGCGAGGAACGAGCCCAGCCCAATGAAAACGCACGCACATGCTCGTCTGTACGGTGGCGCAGCATCACGCCCTGGCCAACCGCGTCGGGCTCGGTCTTGACATGCAGTAAGCACCGACGGCGTCCTCTAGCTTAGCTTCGCACATCTCCCTCGGGTGTTCGCGCACTAGAGCACTAGAGCAGAACGACGCGCCACTGGGACTAGCATTCGCGTACTGAGGTGATCAGGACGCGTTAGCGCGAGTGGGTCCACAGACACCAATCGTACATACCGACGCGGTCTCGGCCTGCCCTCTTTCTGTACGTGCTCCTCTTTCTGTTCGTTGCTCCGAACGAACTAGGGACGTGACGAGTGACGTCTGCGGACCCTGGGTCTACTGTACGCGCACTGGCGAGCCTGTGTTAGTTCGTTGGTGTTTTGCATGATGCGAGTGGATATTTCGAAGACACCTGACATTAGCCGTCGCGATTCCGGTGAGGAGAACGAGTGGCTGCTAGAAAACATGTGAGTTGCGAGTGACGTAGCGGCGGGACGTACGGGGAGCCTTCGCGTTTTCTCTTCGTCCCAGCTGCGGTTCGGTTTTGGCACACACCTCTAACTGTGGTTATAGCAAAACAAACGTTAGAATATCGTGCAAAACATAACAGACACGCGCACTCTCCCTAACTGGCACCCGGAGTTTCCCCGCTCGCCCTCATCGGCCGCCTCCCCATCCTCTCCAATCCCAACTACCGACAAACCTCCCCTCCTCAACCAATCACACACCTCACAGTCACGCGCGCATACTGTACGTGCGTTACTGGATGCCCGATCCCGATCGCGCACACGGCCATGCCATGTGAGGTCGAATTTGACGATTTGGGTCCAGATTGGGCGTGCAGATACGGGGTGGGTAGATGTACAGATGCCAGAGCACGATGTTTATGCCCGTCCGACAACCAACCCAAGGCACGTCTCGCGACATAAAATTTCTTCCACGCCGCACCGGGCTCGTGCGGGGCATGCGCATGTGCATGTGATTGATCTTGATTTTGGTTTTGGCTGGACGGTTGTGCACGTAGGGACAGACGGTGCTATAGCGATTTGCAGTACATGTGGTGACGGTGGACTTGTCGAGTTGTGCGTGTCAGATCCGCACTGTACTGTATATCCTGCCTCAATAATTACAGCAACTCACCGAACCTCTCCGAGCGAGTCTATCAAAACCAAACCAGTACGTTTTCAGCAACTTCGACCAAGCCGGCGATACCTCGGTGTCAGTCACTCCTGCCACAAAAAAATCCGAGTGACCACAACGCTGCCTTAGCACAGGGTGTGGTGTGCTCCCTATTCTATTCATTCAGCACGGAGCCCGGTTTATGCGGGATGGCCAGGATAGAACTCGGGGAGATCGCGTTGGACGCCGGACGGACTGACGTGCGCTAGTTTTTTTCTTTCCGCGTCCGTCCAGGGATTTTGATGTCGTGATTGGATTTTGAATGGGTGGTCGGGCGACTTGACGTTGGACGGATGGTGTGGGGAATGCCGAGGAGAGGTCGAGGTATATGCGGGACCGACGGGGGATTCTGGGATGGACTATGGGATTTGTGGTAGAATTAATGGTGGTGCGGTGGTGTTGTGCTATATCTGTGAACTCGTCTTCGGACAACTATCTCGACTCTGAAAATCCGATGTCGGACACGACTTGACTCTCTGTGGATATACTCATCTCTGCGCTCGGGTGTGGATGTGCATTCAAGAAGGATGACCAAGCAGAGCAGAGCATCCTCGTGAAATCGGAGACGCAGAACGGATCAGCGTTCATGCACAAATCCCTCCCTCTCGCGAAGCCCGACGCGGAGGCTCGGAAGGGTGCCTTGCCCCGTTGCATGTCATAGCGGAAGCAAAATTTTTGTGTCGTCGTTGCGTATGCGGGGTAAACTCGTACTAAACATGGTACGGGGCAACCAACGTGTGCATAAGCACTTACAGGACACAATGATATAGACGAGATACGAAGACACGGGAGCCGCTCCGAGCGGCGAAAACAAGCACGCAGACACACAGCGAGGTTCCTCCTCCTCTGGCTGATCTCCCGCATCCTCATCGCATGGTCCGCGTACCGACCGAGTCATCATGCACCATACAGTACTGGTCAATCGATAAGCTTCGCGTGGACCCACATCTTGCCTTGCCTCGCCTTGCGCGCCGCAGTCCCGAGGGTGCGCAAACAAACTGGGCAGGGGGAGATCATCCTCGGGCTGCGGGACGGGAGTGGGAGCTACGATGGACCACGGGCGAAGCTGATGGGCGGGCGGTTGTCTGTGTTCGTTGTTCGTGCGTGCGTACGAGAGAGAGGCGTTATCCTATCCTTGAGAGCGTGTGCGCGTGATAAACGGTGCGCACCAGTAGGAGTGCGGGCACCCGTATCGCTTGACGCGGGACGCACGCACGATATGTACGTACACGCACACCGCACGAACTTTCGACCGGCAAACGGTTCACTGCGGCTTGTGCTCATTCTGTTCTCTCGCAGCTATCGAGCCTATAGTTATGTGCATAGGCATACGTTACCTTGATTCGCTGGACGTGCAGCGCTGACAAAGCGTCAGTGCTTCGGGCGTGAACTTACCTGGGGTAAGATATGGCAGAAGGTGCCTCGGCGCAAAGGAATGTGTTTGTGGATGTGGATGAAGCGTTGGATTGGAGGCGAGGAGATCAACGGCCGTGGGCGGCCACGGCTATGTTTCTGCGCTGAGAGCCTCGGGACGTGCCGGCGTTGTGCGTGCGAGATAGAACTCGGGAAGGTGAGAACGCATGCTTAAGCTCCCTGACAGAGCAGGGCGGTTCGAAGCGTCGAGGCTAAACGACGCATTGTATGGCGTAGAGCGACTGTTGAGTCATCAGATGCGAGGAAGAGGCTGAGGGTGACTGTACGAGTGTATACGACGTCAGCGCCGAAACGGAGGTTGCGAGCGGGAGGCTGATGGGAGTCGAACTTGCGGCTGCGGCGAGCGTTGACGTACTCGGACGCGGACGCGAAAGGTCCTTGAAAGCATGTAGGGCAGATCGGAGGTCGTCGTCGTCGCACACACATCGGACGGGGTGCGTGGGTGGCTTCGCCCGCGGAGAGCCTGGGGTGGCAAACCCCGCACCGGCCGCCTTCTCGCAGGAATGAATGATTGGCTTTTGTGATGCGCGGCACTGAGAGTGGGAGAGTCCTTACTAGCTGACGATGCGCCGCACAAAGCTGCAGTTGAACGGCTTAAGAGAATGCTATCCGGGGTGATCTGATGCCGCTGATGAGCGCATTGTACGTATTGTCGTGCATTCGCCCTCGAAAGCTAAATACAAGCAGCAATGGTCTAGCTGTCTGATGATTGAACAGAGGCAGACATGCGCAGACCGTACAACAATACTAGGGCGATGACCCTGGAATGGATGAGTGTGTGTATTGTTTGCATTGGTGGGACGAGGCGTAGTGGAGCGGGGACGGACAGGCCTAGACGGGTGGAGCAGCACAGCGCAGACTCTGAGGGTTGCGATAGTGACATCAACGCAAGGGCCAATCACAGCGCGGGAGATGGCGGGCCGGGGCGGGATATGCGACGCCGTGATTGGACAGGGTGTGCGGAGAAACTGGGCGGAGGCACGGCTTGTTACTGTGCCACGGGGGCGACGACGATGGCCTGGACACAGATGGGCTCTGTCTACACACGCTCTTTTTGCACTGCGCTGCATGAACTCTCCCTCGGGATGCGGTGCGGACGAGCATACCCACCCACCTGCTATCGATGGTTCGCTAGCTCTTTGTCTTGACATTTTGCCGACAGGGAGAGAGAGGCAGGGAACGGAGTACGAGTAACGAAGGACGGGGGAGGAGGCTAGAGCTGGGGAGGATTTACCGGGGGAGACGGGCTCGCAGAGTGCGTTCTGGCAGAAGGGACTGTGCAGGGCTGGCGAGGGCGGCTGTGAGTGGTCGCTGGGAATTAGCGAATAGGGAACTTCCCGGGTCGCCTAGCCGGGGGAAGCACGGGCCACCGCTTGTCACTGCGTACGCCCATATCGGGCAGGAGCTCACCTGGGATCTCCTCGCGTCCTGAAGAAATATCGGATCTGATGACCCCGATCTCTTACCCAGATCTTTTTGCCCATTTATTTATTTTGTTTCGCCGATCGCGCAATAATAATTTATTGTCGGTATTATTATTCGCGGCAAAGGAGAAACACAAAAACGTAATAATCGCTGATTGGCAGAGGGAGGCACTCCCGTTGCAGCACTATAAACATCCGCCCCGTCTTCGCTCCCATCTTTCCCGTCTCCCCATTCCCTCAGCGCTAGCCCCTCCCCCTTCGCTCCTCTATCCCAGCTCTAGTTCTGGCTGCCACATCTGCTGGTCACTCCAATACACCCGCAGCCAGCTCATCACACAAGCTACCACCCTGTATTCATCCACCGGCGACGTTATCGCTCACCCTATAATGGATATCGCCTTCGACACCACCTGGTGTCCGACTTGCTCGAGACAAATCCTCCCCAAGAGGATTCAAGTCCCAATCACACCTCAGCCTCCGGCTGCTGCCCCTGCGCCACCACCAAGCTCCCCTACCACAACGCGTAAGTACCCTCCTTAAGCCGTGCCTGGCCACACTCAACTTACATTTCTTCAACCACAGTCCCCAAGGCGGAGCAAACACATACCACCACGCGCGTCACGCGCAATAAGACGGGGACGATCAAGGCGAGGACTGGAGGAGGACTGGTGCACGGTACGGGTCGCGTAAAGCCCAACGGTACGATTAAGCGTCATTCCCCCTCCTCCAACAACGCGACCGCCGCGCGCAAGCAGGCGGCCGCACCAGTACCTCCCCCTTCCCCTACTGCCCCCGCCCCCGCGATTCGCCATAAAACCATCATCGACCAGACCCCGGTCCCCTTGTACTGCTCGGACGAGTGCCGTCTCGCCGACATGCAGAGTTCCGCGGGTATCGACATCAACTACCGCCCCGACCGACATTCATCCCCCAACTCCCAGGAGGGTACCCCGGCGCGAGCGGAGAAGGAGGTGACAGAGGCCAACGACTCTGGCATTGGCTCGAGTGTGGAGAGCGAGTCTTCAACATCATCGGTATCACATGCTGCTGCCGCACCGGAAGCGGCTCCCAAGCGTAAACCTCGCACGGGTCCCATCCCGATTGGGTACGCCGCGCTCGCCTCCATCTACGACCTCCCTCCCTGCCCTCCCCCACCTCCCTTCATCCCCGAGCTCAAGCCTGAGCCCGCTCGTCGTCCTCCTGCAGAGGAGTACACCTCGGGTCTCATGATGGCAGCTCAGCGTATCAACGCGGCGCTCGGTCCGAAAGACAAGAAGCGTCCCTCTTGGGCTACTCCCGCTTCCCAGCTCTCATCTGCGTACGCCCAAAATGCGTACGCGACCGGCTACACCGGTCTCCAGCCCGGACACAAGGTCATCCCCGGCTGGACCGACGGCTCCAATAAGTGGAGGGCATCTGTCTACTCCATGGCGAGGCCTGACGAGGACGTCTCGGTCTCTGCCGAGGGCCCCCACGATAGGCGCAACAGCGCGTACCGTGGGTACGTCAGCACGCCATGCCGCAGCGTCGGTGTCTTCTCGACGCTTGGAGAGCTGAAGGAGGGCGAGGTTGCTAAGCCTGAGCGCATGCAGCGCGTCGCTAGCCAGCCCTGCACTCGCGCACGCAGCGAGGCCGAGGAGCTCTACAGCAAGTGGGACATGGCCTTCACCCGCCGTGTCGAGTCCCGCATGTCTCTTTCTCAGCAAGCGTCGACTTCGCCGACTGGTTCGACCCACTCACTCTCTGCTCTCGGTTCTGCCAGGAAGCCGAGGAAGGAGGTGCCCATCCTCAAGAAAGGTGCCGAGGGACGTCTCCTTGTGCCCGATGTCAAGCTCAAGCGAGCGGACTCGAGCATGAGCTTCGAGCGCGTCGCTGTGCTTAGCCGACGGGGAAGCGAGGCGTCCGTTGCTAGGGCCCCGATGTTCCGCGCTGAGAGCACGAGCGGCAGCAGTGTCACCGAGGAGGACGACGACGCCGTCGACCTCGACATCAAGCCGAAGCGGGCTAGGAGCCCCCCGTCTGGTGAGTACCAGTCTCCCTCATCATCCTTATCTTCATTGCTGATGGGTTGTATGTGTATTAGCTATTGAAGGCTCGAAGTCGTGGTACGAGAACGAGAAGACGTACCCGATGATGATCCTCCCCGAGAAGCAGAAGCGGATCGTGACGCGAGTCGTCGATGGCCAGGAGGTCCAGGAGGAGATCGAGGTCGACGTGTACCCCGAGCGCAAGAGGCTGTTCCTGTTCCCGGGTACAGACCAGCCATGAATGTTCGCCGGATAGTGGAGACAACCCCATACCATACCCTCATCGCCTATCGCCTTACATCATCATGTTCCAATACCCCACGCTCATCGCATCGCACGCACGCACGCACACCTTAATCGTCTCGCACATTGCTATCGCCGCGCTATCGTTTATTCGCGAACATCACATCCTGGCTATCTCCTCCATCCGCACCCACACTCGGCATTAATACCCTATCGCCGCTATACTCGACGCCTCGTTTTATACCTCCCGTATTCTAATCATACCCTCGCGCTCGTACCATACATCTCCTGGATATACCATAGTCTCTTCCTCGCCTACCTATTCCAACTTCTCCGCCGCCGCCACCCCTCGTCGTGTCGTGGAGAAGCAAAAATGTAACATACGTGTATCAACACTCACACCACCCGCGCTCCTTGCCTCTCGTCTCCTCGTTGTCATCCGTCTCTCGCCCTCGCCGACCCGTGTCGCTCGTTCCTCGCTTTCCGTTATTGGCCGCCCCCACGGGCGGTCTCCTCGCGCATCGCTCTGTTCTTTGACCTTGTTCTCCACCTCGTTATCTCGCTCATCTCTTAACACTGGTTACCCATTCCGGCTTTGACTCTGTATGTAGTTGTATCGCGCTTCGTCTGTTATCATTTTTCAGATTCATCCTTCATACCATTCCCATACAATCCATCCATCCATCATCGACACTTACATTACCGCACGGGACACTAGCGCAAGGTCTCTTTTACTTATTTGTGTTCCTCGACTTCACGCAACATTTTTTTCTCTCTTGGTTGATTTTTTCTCTTTGGGATAGTATTGAGTGTGTATGAGTATGAGTATGGTTAGGAACTGTGGCTACGCTATGATACGATAACAATTTTTGGAAATGGGATTTGAGTCGCTCTCGCAGAACTTGCTTCGTCTGATCTCCAAAGTCAAAGCCACCCTGAGAACTTCTCTAAGTCCTGAGTCCGATACGGAAGAAGTTGAGAAGGTCGAACGGGCGCCGCGCGCGATGTGTGGGGAAGGAGCAGGGGGAGTCATCATCATCAAATTGGCGTTGAGTTGAGTTGGGTTTGAGTTGGGCGGGCGGGTTGATGGGATGGCGCGGCGGTGCCATCCTCAATGCCCGTTGCTCGAATATCCAAAGACTCGATGCTCGAAGGCTCGATGTTTGAAGACGCAAAGACGGGATGGTGAGAATTGATTATTGGATATCACTCATTGTTATTGAAGGTACGTCACTCGAATACGTTAGAGGAGCTGCACGGTCGTTCGAGAACGCGGGGCGAGTCGTGCGCGAGTCGGGCGGGTCGAGAGCGACGGCGGCCGCCGTCGCGGCGTGTACGACACCGTTTGTATTTCGTTCTACAAAATCAACGTACAGGGTGCGTTTACCAATACAATCCAATCCAATACAATACAATTCTACTGTCCGTGCAGAGGCCGACTCCTCCGCTCTCAACTAGTGCGCGGGCGTGGGCGGTCTGGACTCGTGCACCGTGTGTGCGTGGATGGATAAGCGGATAGCGGGTGATGAGGTGGATAAGCAACGCAGAAGCGGGTGATGATGGAGGGTGCAGTGGTGTGGTGCTGATTAGCGGGCCTGGACCGTCGGGTGCTGTCGCTCGTGGTTTGGTGCGCGTCACCGTCAGGAGGGTAAGCACAGGGCGGGGGATCTTCGGTCGGATGCTTGGCGTGCGTAGTTGTGAGGTGCTGGAAAGGGGGATTTTTGGACAAGTGGGAAGGCGGGGTAGATGCGAGTACACGATGGCGTCGACGAGTTACCACTCACTTACAGTACCGACTTATCCCAATATCCGCGCTGATGCGCAACTTAAGTCACAAAGCCGGGGAGGTGTGCAGCGGTACTAGCGTCCCCGCTAGCGCGTCCATCGTAATATGCACCCCTCGGCGACTCGCGTGAAGTAGTCAGCTTCCTCGCCCTCGGGGGTGGAGATGCGGACGTACAGGGCGAGGAGGGGTTAGTTCGCGAGCAGGTGGACGTCATGACGATATTTGCGGTTGGAGACGGGGATTGTGCCCGGGGAGGTTTTGTAAACTTTGTTGACGTCGGTCGGTCGGATGGGTTTACTGTATTCGGGAGAAGTTTTTTGTGTACTTGTGTGCTACGGCATTCAATGTCTTTGTGTGCTGTACTGAATGGTATGGTGGACTTGGACTTAGGTGAGGACGATCGACGCGCTCTTGCACAACAAAACGTCAAATTCATTTTGAGTGGGCACGAAGCGCGCCTGTGATTGGTCCACATCTGAAGCCGTCCCCGTTTTCACCGGGATCGTCTTATCCCTCGCTTCCTGCTCCCCAGCTACAGCTATTTCCAGTATTCCGCGTGTACGCATGTCTGAGATATCCAAGAATAACTAACCACGCACACGGACCGACTCTTCACGGCATCCACAGTCGACTGCACGAACTCATGACTGCGAAACGTCTTCCACGGTCCGTCTCGACCAGAGTTTCATGCACGATCGGAACCGCGGTTTGCCCGCCTTCCCGGCGGGTACGGGCAGGTATAGGGGGTATGTGTGCATGGGACAGCTGGTCGGCGACTCGGAGCGAGGGTGTGTGTGGTATGGTTTTGGTTCCGTCGCCATGTCATTGCCGAAGGTTAACTCACTTTGCACAATAAATCCCCGTTCTCATTCGGAGTCCCATTCAGTTGCTCCAGCACTCTTCAACGAAATAGCTGCGCATGCACAAAAGCACAAAACACGAAAATATGAACCAGAGATCGCATACATACACCTCCTGACAGACCCTCGCGGAGGATGCTCGGTCGGTGCGCCCAGCAGGTCCGTTTCGTCTCGTCATAAATTTAAGCTATAAACATCGAAACGACGCATGCAGTCCAGTACACCTAACCAACCAAACCGCGCTCCAGACCCTCTTCTGCCGGCTCCAATTCGCTCGTGAACGTTCACCAGCGCAGCGACGATCGTCATCTTGCTTCAGGGCGGGCGGCCGTACTGTGCATACAGTACCACCGCGGGTGCCCCGGGGCGGATGCAAATTTTTGGAGGGCGCAGAAACGACCTGTGAGCCTGTGAGCTTCAGCAGCGTGTGCTTCTCAGTGCGAGTGGGCTGGGAGCGGCGCGATGGCCGTTCCGGGTGTCCTGATCTCCATATTCCCGTCTTGCACACACAGAACACCTCGTATCGGTATCGGCGGACAGAACAGCGCGCGCGTGGTTATTTTGCCTCCGAAATTGGGTACAGTATGCGTATGGGCCCGCCTCGCCTCGAACCTGCGCCTGTGGCGGGCGGGTGAACGCTCTGCATGAACAGACGGGTGACGTCGCGGCGCGGCGGAGGCTGATTGCGAGCTTTCTGTGTCGTGTCGTGTCAAGGTCCTGTGTCGTTTATCGTGTTCCTCAAGGGCCAGGGCCAGGGCGAGGTTTGGAGGGGTAAGGGGTGAAGGGGCGGGACGCTGGCTGGTGGCTGAGGATGATGATAACGTGGAAGAAGCAAGGCAAGGCGCGTGCGATACTGCTCTGTAACAGGCAGGCTTTTTCGAAGTTAACTTACTTCTAACGCCACGCAACACAAACTTGCTTCTTCACATATTCTATTTTCCTCTGTGTCTTTGCTGCAATCGCGCAAACTGTCGTGTCGTGTCGTGTCGTGTCGGGATGAACGGACGCCCCCCCCCCCCTCGCAGGGCGGGCAGGGAGTGAGTGCCACCCAAACAAGGAGCGAGAAACACAGAACACCGTGATCGTGATGAACAAAAACACGGCGAACGTGCGCCTGTCCTGTCTGTCCCCACTCCCAGCTCCCAAGTTCCCAGGTGCCCGCCTCAGTGGCAGTGGAAGACATAACTTGACTTGACAGTGCCGAGCGTCGGGACGATCCTCGTACAGGGTTTATTGTATGCGGGAAGCGGGAAGCGTGCAACATCGGGGTTGCCTGCCTGCCTGCTTGCCTCACCCACCCACGCACCCACTCAGCGACGAACGAATGGAACACGCCTCGTCGTGTCTACGGCCAGCCGCGAACACGGGATTCATAATCGTTTGACAGATTTGGATTGGATAGCATAACGTCCTCCCCCTTCCTTGCTTCGGCCGGCGGGTCAATCTTCCATGTTCGTTCGTTCGTTCGTTCGCGCTGGAGAGCTTCGTGAGGACGCTTTCGGACGCGCGAGGCTTCGTGAGCGGCTTCGCTCAATGCAATCCTGGCGTCCCTGACCAATCGTGACTTACAGTGCCTTACCCGTCTCCCAGTGCCCAGGCGCTCGGTGTCGAATTCATAGCATACAAGCAGGCAGGGCAGAGGGGGATGGCGCCGGGGCCCAGAGGCGTTCGACGGTGGCAGGTGGGGGGCACGCGCATACACCCTATGACGCTTGCTGTGTCTCTGTCTGTGCTGGTGATGGTGCTTGTCGAGCGATGTCTGGGCCTTGGCGTTGTCTGCGTGCTGTGTTGTGCGATCACGAGCACCTGCGCGGGGCTGGTCGTTCTGTGTCTCCGTTCAACGTCCGGCGTTCAAAATCCAAACACTGTACTCGTCAGCGGTAGCCGCACTCGTATGTACGAGATCAAGACGTAAAAGAACCCCAGATAATCCAGAAATGCGGGGTAGGGGTAGGGGTAGGTTGATCATGCGCCTCGCTCGCTCGCTCGCTCGCTTGTGTATACTGTATATCGTATATCGTGTATCGGACATCCTATCGCCCCTGCGTGTGTCCGTGTTGGGATGATGATTGTCGAGATCAGCAGTCAGTCAGTGTGCATCACACGGGGCTGGGCTGGGCTCTGCTGTGCTGTTCTGTGTTGATGACGGATCTCTTCTCTTAGCTTTTCTGCTTTTCTGTTTTCTGTGCGGGGTTGGTTGGGACGAAGTGAGATTGCGATGCGATGGGTGGGTGGGTGGGAGCACGGCTGGACGGTGTGGGAAGATCACAGACTGGCTCAGCAGAGAATTCAGAATCCATCGAAGAGTCCAGACAAACAAGGTAGGTGCTCTCCAGCTCCAGTCAGCCAGTTATCCACCGCATGCATGATTGATTTCTGACCAGTTAACCCAGGGAGGGTTATCCTATCCTATCTGTGATGAGATGCAGATGCAGAAGACCATGCATGCGTCCTGCATGCCAATGCCCAGATCACGTCCGCGTCCGCGCGAAAGGCAGGGTAGGATGGGGGAACGGACACGGACACGGGCTAGAAGCCCGCAGCTCCCAGCGCACCGTCCGTTGTCATTGTCATTGTCATGTCCGTCTCCGCACCCCCTTTCATTTCGGCGCCTCGCAGTCCATTTGGGCAAGGCTTCGCGCGGGCGTGCGTTCATTCTTGGGTCGTTCTGTTCTGGCATGCTAGGACGCCATGCTTTGGACGGGCCTTTGTCGTGTCGTAATTGTCCCCGGACTTGCTTTGTGGGGAATGGAATGAAGATTGTGATTATTCTGTTCGCCTCCTGGCGTTGAGAGACCGTGTTTCTAGCGTTGCACGCGATGACATGGCATGGCAAGATTATTGTGAAGGCAACGTGCGTACACGCCCATCTCATAGCGATACAGATTTACACACTTATCGTTGACGTGCAGGGCTATCTTATTCTTGATAACCCAGGAGAGGCATGTACGCATGCTTGCTGCTCGCCACTCTGCCATCGGAGATATCTTTCACTAGTGTGCGATTTTCTTGGTTTGCTGCCTTGCCACCCCAGAGCACGCATTCAGCCGCCATCAGTATAAAACTCAATACAGAAGCCTGTTCTTGGTCATCCAAATCAAAGTCAGCTCGTTTCCTTGACTCGCGGATTGGTCGAATTTCGCCGGACCTCTGACTGGCTACGAGGGTCTGTACACCGGGGGTGAGTGAGCACTGTCTTCTGTGTCTAGATCGAGTGGCTGCCGTGCGTGCTTGTTTCGTTTTGATGCTCCGACAGACACCCCCAGGACCCTGCCAGTAATCGCATACAATACGGACGACAGATGGGCGAGGCTCGAGACTCGGGAGAGCCATGTCGGAGTTTTGTCGTGGGACATGTAAGCGTCCATGGTACTGATCGCCCATATACTGACTGGTCGTGCACAGGGACCGTGCGTCTGCGCCATTGGCGGATGCCACACGAAAAGTTGCAGAGCGAGGTCTTGTGCGCATGACGTCGAGACGCCCTCGTTTTCCGTACAGTACCACGGTACCGCGCGATCTTGCTCCTTCGGCCAAGAAATGCCCCTTCGCTACTCGACTAGGCTTGTTCTCTCGCGGTTAATACTAGTACACACGCTGCCAGTACAGGGTCTACAATGCAGTGTGGCTATGATTGAAGATGCCACTTAGTATCCGAGGGTTGCTGGTAGCTGATCTGCCCACTCGTCCTGTGTTGTGTCCCCAGATATTGACGGTCTAGACTTTGACAGGACATTGCATACGAGCGGTCCCTCGACCTGGGGACCCTACCCTACATCTCAGGATCCTCGTGTGTCATCGATAGCACAGACAGCCGCCCTCCTCCCAGACCTGTCCCCACCGCTCCCGGCCATCGTTCGCCTACGACATACGATGTCTCCGAATCCGATGGACTGACGACATACCGACCGCGGGTTTACTACATTCCGGCGTCGAGACCTCGAGGATCGTCCTCAACCCTGAAACTGTTAGCGGTGGAGATTCCAAGTCATGGTCGGCAGAATTGCATCAACCACCAGCGGATCAGGCCCCCCGCTTTGGATATCTGCACACATGCCCCCCATGGGATCCCGCATTGTATGATGTCGCGAATAGTGGGAGTTTCGAGGCAGTTGCGCTGTGCTTACGTCGGTGGCTTTCGTGTCGTTTCGCACGCGCTGGGTTGCCGGGTTTTGCTACTCGCGAATGCCACGAGGGCATCATATGAACACCGGGCGCCTGAGTTCCACTGTGTTGTGTTTGTTATCATTTTCCTTTTGCGCTGTGCCTTTGAAGACTTGGAGCGTTGGTGCGTGGCCGAGGCTCAATGCGTTGAATTGTGCTCACGAGGATGTGCTCCTGGTGCTAGAAATCGCTGTATGAGGCATCTCGTCGCCCTCGTCATATCCCTCGCTCGCTAGTGGCTGCTGCGTGGCGTGACCAAAGTAGTGGGCTCAGCTGGCACGCTGCAAGCTTTTGTTGAATGCTGCAATCGTTTGACTCATATCTACGTCGGTTATGTGAACGCTTGTGGGGACAGCGACTGTTCACGCATGTGACACCAGTCTCATGGTACGTTTCATTTGCTCCAGGCCGTCTCGTTGTCACCAGTTGGGTCATTAACGTAAACGCTACTCCCCACCATTGTAGAATAACGTTCTTCCCCCAGGATCCCGCGCTCGTCACGAACGAGGGGAGGGCCTCCGTGTTGAATGTGTGCTATTACTGGACGACTGCGCAGACATTGTACGACCAGTCGAAGGAAGCTCTGCATGGCAATGCGAACATGACACAGCCAATCTGCGTATGCGGAGGCCGCGACTGTTCCGTCATCATGACTACGTGCAAGTTTTCCCGTCGTTGCGAGAACGTAAGTAATTTCTCAGCAGAAGTCGAACCTCGAAGTCGCTCGTTGGTCGACTGACCATGGCCCTATTAGCGCAGATCCGGTCGGGCGGAGCGCGTAACAAACCGTTCTCCGCGCATGCCGCAGTTCTGTGCGTCCGCACAGCTGTCACCCATCCGCCCATTCAGTCAGTCACTCGACAAGTACTTATCCTGGTGATGCCCACACTTATCCCCAGCGGACCTTTCCGTAGCATAGGCCGGGGGAAGTCGCATTTCCCCGCAATGGTGGCGAAGCAGGCTCGTTTTCCGTGTGTCGCCCCTACTGCGTGTGACTCGCGTTCATTGATTTCCCCGCATCCCGCGTTCGCCTTTTCCCCATGGCACCGTATACGCCAATGGATCCGCTCACTCCTGCTACCATCCGTCCCTTTCCGTTCATCTTGGGACAGCATTCATTTACCGATCCCGGGGCATACACCCCTACGTCGGCCTTTGTTCTTCCGCTCACGAAGTTCTCGCGAGTCTGTGAACCCTTACGGCGAGCGGGTGTCCTTGACAGGTGATTGTCAGAGCTCGCCTGCGTTTGCTGATATCCCCCACACACATGGAAAGGCGGGTGCGCGCCCGTGTTGTGCGGGCGGAAATCAGTTCTGTGGGTCAGCCCGTGATGAACAGACACCGTATCCACACGTCCGTCATCTTGTACTCCTGGTGCCTGCTTGTAGACGGCCGAACATTGACAAGACAACTTGGAATTGTTACTCGCCAGAAACAGTTTGCGACTCCCCATGCCACCAGCCGGATGACGAAAGTGGATACCTTGCATCCGTCGCTTCAAACTCAAGTGAGTCATTCATGGTAGCTTTTTCTTGTCAAATCCAGACTTATTCCTCTGTGAACGTTGTATAACACCTAAGTCATTACGGCTGCGTCGGCCATGATAAGATGTGGCGCATACAAATTGCACGTTGCAGGCTTATGGTTATCATATATCAAAAAGCGGTACTACGGCAGAGTTGTTTTACTAATCCGGTGCTGCGGTTGAATTGGGTTTACGATTCGAAGGGTCAAGTGGGCGGCACTGCCAGTTCTAGGGCGCATTGACGCTGCCGCCGTTAGATTCTGTCTGCCAAAGCGACAATGTGCATCTGTAAGTTTTGAGTTGATTTTGACTTGGACGTCTGGTCATGGTTGTGCCGTATACATTCCATTGCAGGTCTCGAGGGGGCCTGGTACGCGATGCCGTGGACGAGACTGGCAGGCCGTGTCCATTCCACTGCGAGAGATGTTGACGGAGGACGTAAGCTTATGAATCCGGGGAGTTTGGGCATTCCACGGCCACGATAACGACCTCCGGAGCATGGCACTGCAGCCGTGTACACCAAGTTAGATGGAATGCGCATATCCGCCTCTGTGATCATCGAGCAGGTCGTGCGCCGACGCTGATCATCCAACCCTCCCCGGACGTGAAGCATCAGCCCAATTGGCAGGTCGGCACATGCGACGCGCAATGGTGGTACGTAACGGTGTCCTTACTTGTAACGGGAGTCAGCGTCGTTCAGTTACATGCTGATTCGACGAAGAGAGACTTGTCCTCTTACAACTGTTTCATGTCAGGTGCTCTCGTGGAACACTCAACTCTACACAACTTTGTGGTCTCAGCCTCATCAGCATCATCAGTTACACAGCTGCTGTTGAACGCGAGCAGTGGTTTGAATGGCCATCTCCGATGTTCAGCGTCCTCGGCATCGCCTCGGAGCGGACGCCAAATACGTCCAACCACCATCGGTATGGTCTATTTCGATCTTGTAGCTGCGGTAACTTACCTTGACGTCGTCAGTGTATACTACACATACGGCTTATCCTGTCCAGGATAAGTACTTAGGTGACTGGTAGCTTGTAACCAAGGTAAGACAAGACTTGTCTCTCCGATGACGCATTTGCAAGATTCATTTGCTATGATTGGTGGCATCCTCGTGGCGCACTGTCACCACGCCCATGCGAATAATGCGCCGAGTTAATGAAAGTCATCTTACTCTTTACATAGCAAGGGTCAGGTCAGGTGAAGGGGAAGGAGCGGTCGAGGCTCAGCATCATAGAAGGCTTCTTTTCCCCGCATTTCTGCGCGTGTTCGACGCGGGGGCGTTACAGGAACTTCTTCACGCTAGAGGAATGTGAAGCAGTGAAGGGGTGCTGTGTGCGATCGCGTGATCGAGCACAACGTCCGTACCTCTCTTCTGCCCCTGCGACATATGCCCCGTCGCTGAAATGGATCTGTGATCTATTATTGCTGACTTTTCTCATTTGCGATCTTACTCAGGGCATCCCCTTTCCGTGCCATTTCCAAGGCAGCCATGAAAGACACAAGAGCGTGTGGACCTGTCCGGTTGACATATTGCTGTCCTCCCGCTGTCCTGAACGGTGGAGGTGCCTCGGGCGATTTCGGTGTGCGCAAAGAATACACCCGAGAGCAACGCGCGGGGGAGGACGTGAGTGTTTATATCTTGCATATGATTTCTGGTCACTCACTCGGATTGGCTGCAGATAATTTCAATCGAGGGCGTACGCTGCAAGCACGATGACATCGTGAGACCGGATGAAATCAATGTTGGCGAGCCAGATATTCCGACACAACGAGCAGGACATCAGTGTTGTAATTGCAGCTGCTAGACATGGAGAGCCGGTCTTAACTGGAATATCACCAGCACCTAAGAGGTTCCTCCCTTGTGCCGAAAGCCTGCCGACCTATCATCCTTCCCTCCGTCGCCACCGCCCCGCCTCATGAGATGGCGGGCCACTTGGACACGGGTTTTGATTAACAATCTTTCAACAAGTGCGTTGTGATCGTCGACTGGTCTTAGGCGCACTCGTCGGTGGCACTACCTACAGTCAATGAAAATAGATGTCATCCCGCTGCGGGAACGATTCGCGACTCCTGGATTAGCAATTGGAGTCTATAAACTGCTACTGGGTTCTGCGGAAGGCGGTTGACTCGGTCATCACTTGGGTGCAAAGCAACACGCAACTCACGGTCACAGACTGCCGATGGCGCTACCCTTGCAGACCACTCCAGCTGGCAATTAAGTCGTCCCCTGGTAAGCCACGCAGGTGCAATGATCTTTCCTCAATACGATTACTGTGGATTCTTATCTTCCGACCCCGGCGGCGTTTGAGGAGGAATTGCGACCAGTTCTGTCGTATTGCGAGTTCGCGGTGCCACAGATTACCTCGCCAGTATAAATAACGATCGACCGCGCACCGAAGGCACGGGATGTCAGCACTCCCGATCTTGTCGCAGCGGCGAGCACCACAGCGCCATCTCCAGCGATACGCCTGGGATGAGCGTTGGACGAACGAACTCTCAACTCTGGTCGGCGTTATGCGAAAGATAACCCTTTTCCGATTGAGGATGTTGGAATGTGACAGACCTTGGTAATTGCTGACTACCCCGGATCCGCTTACCCCGCATTAAACTCTCGGACGCGCAGTGGTGGTTGGTTGCTGCGCCACCCGGATATTACGTCCCTCTGCGCTCCGTCTTTCGCCCTGGGCACATGCCATACTGAAGATTTCACAGAAGTGTTACGACCGTTCGTATGGTGTGATGACCGACCGTAGCAATCGCAGGCGACAACGTGCAGCTGTCTGGCAAAGGCATTTTGCGGTGGCCACAGGCTAGAAGAATAGCCAATTGGCCAGCTCCGAGGAGCGCCGCTAAGGGGTTGTCATGCGCTGATATGGGACAAGGCAAATACGCATTTGGGCATGTCTTGTCGTGCGCTGATTGGTGTCGGTAGACGGCGGACGCATGGGTCTCATGGGAAGTTACGTGAGTACAGCGCACTAGTCTACGAAAAGGTATTTACGACAGCGGTCCGCTGGACAGTGCCCGAGGTGAATAAAGTGCGGCTGTCGGCCTGAACATTACACGCAACCCGCTGTCAAATCGGGCATGCTGAGAAAGAGTCCCTGGAACGGCCCTGCAGCTACGACGTTTACCGGTCACCTACGCAAACTTTTCCCTTTCCTTCACAGGAAACAGGCACCCCGTCTTGCGCGCAATTCTCACGAGCCACACCCGTGGCCAAGGGTCGTTGCATTTAATAACGATGTTTGGCCCGATTCTCGCCTAGTTGTGAGCTTATCAAACACCACACAACGGGAACGAGCTTGCATTACATCGAGGTGCATGTTTTGGGAAACGTTGTTCCATTTGCTCACAGTCGCTCTGCGGAGAAACTAGGTGTGAACGATGGGGTAACCCTCTCAACATTCCCCCGTACCGTGGTGTCAGGACCACGGCAAAGTAGCGTTCCGTCCGTAAACCGAGAATCTACAGCAATGGTCTCCCATTGGTGGGTTTGGGAAACACAGAGATGAACTGTCTACACCGACTACGCAGTGATATATCATTGATGGCGACTTCAACGCCAACATACTACACAGCCCGGGCCTGTTCGGTGCTTGGTAAGGGGAACACCGCGAGCTTCCAAAGATCTCTTACTTTATCTTTCGGCCCTGTCTCAGCTCGGTTGCTACCTGGAGAATGCGCATTGCAGTAAGCAGCAATTAGACCCGGCCACTAGGACACTGTACTATCTCCGTCGTTCATCCGCTTCGAAATATTATCTGTTGCGCGATATGGTCCACAGAACTGGGACGATATAGAATGGGTATCATCCTGTCTCAATGGCCATTGAGCGTGAAGCGAGCCCATGGACCGAAGTCACGGACTCGGTCTGTAGGACGGTACAGCCACAAAGTGCTGCATTGCTGCTTTTGGGAGAGTGAACTTCCAATTTTAGTAACAACCGATGATGCCCCTCGTTAATTATCGGAAGCACTGTTGTATGTGGCAAACCCACTGAGTAAAAGACAACGTGCGATATCTTTCAAGTGCCACACGTAGCCAGCACTTATTGGGGTTTTTAGGGCCGCTCCGTATATGACCACCTAGGACTGCAGAATGGGGGTGTCGGTCGTGTTCGGTAACAGGAATATTTGCGGATTTAACAGCGAGCCGGTTGATTGAAGGCAGCATTCGAACCTGAGAGGTGCTGCCGTTGTTGCCAGTTGGACCCAACAACTTACATGTGGCATATGACGGTCTCGTTTAGACGGCCTGGATAGCTTGGACAGCTAGATCGCTTCCTTGTGACAGAGCCGCCTTTGTATAATGATTCGCATAAGATGAGATGTTGACCAAAAGGGATAAATAGAGCAGATTTCTTGTCACTACAAGGCCTTTTATTATAACATTCAGTGATGACGATCCTGTCAAGAGTATACACACTTCGCTTGTATACATGGCACATCTCTCGACGATTCTCGTCAAGACTCGCGTCATACAGCCATCCTTTGGTCGCTTCATAGCTGCTCGCCGTTGAGCCACCGTTTTACGAGCTCCAAGCTCTCTCTCGGCCTATCGTATGGTGCCTATATTATTACCGACTAAGTGAAGCCCAAGCGATCGTCACAAAAGATACGTGCCATATGACCTCCTCCGTGAATTGTGGCATATGTGAGCAACCCTTCGCTTCGGGTCATACCAGCAGCATATGCTTCGTCCGAGTCGGAGGTGACATTCCATTCACGCAGAGGCTGGGAAGCAAATGCTTCCTTGCCTGCCCAGTCAAGCCGGAGGGTCATGCGTTCATTTCCGATCTATACACCCTTCAGAACCCACATGCCACACATAGAACAGGCTCGCTTACCCAATTACATATCCAGTCGACGTCACCGGCATATATCAGGACTCTGATGTCTCGTGCGAGCAGCTGCTCGATATAGAGATGGGCAGGGAGTACTTGGTCCAGTCCATCCCAAAACCTATCGTGAATCGGACGTGTACACCCAGAATAGTTCTGTGGGATGGAGGGGTGTTCATCAATACCAATTGTTTCACGTACAGACGGCTGCGAGAGGAAGGATGATATGTCCCTGGTATACGATTCAATTAAAAAGTTTCGAAATGGTAAGAAGCGTACGTACTTGGTTATGGGATAACACATCGTGTCCTTGTAATCGCCTTCGCTAAACCACCGTGCATCAATATTTAAATCATTTGACACAACATTCTCTCCAACGGACCATTTCTTGGTAATATCATATGGATTATATCCTACCATAAACGATCAGTATCAACAGGCATAGATGACGGAGACTGAAACCGACCAGTCTTATCGTACGCGAATGCAAGCTGAGAGCAAAAGTTCCATGCCGCCTGACAGTTTATGGAATCGGTAGTGTCGTAGCAGGCATCCTTTAGCCCTTTCTCGCACTGCGGAAGCTAGATGATATCATTGAGCCGCTCTGGTTGGAAGAGTCAAAGTTTTGCGCTTACGATTCGCTTTAGATGTACGCAAGTGCTGCCCAAAACGTCTCAATATCGTGAAGTAATACATCCAGAGCTTGAACTACCTGATATCGATAACTGGCGGTGCTGAATGATGTTCACACCCCACGTTATAGAAAGATGGCAACATTGTCAACCAGTCGGTACACCCGTTTCCTACAGTCCAAATAAGCCGAGTTCAGCAAGCACGACACGAGAACATACCGAGCATGATAGACTTCAAGTTGACGGGAGTTGCTCCATTCTCGATCAGCCGTTTGTTTTGCTCATATATGTACGATGCAAACGTTGGTATCATGCGACCCTAGCAAGTGATATGAGCGATACTGGGGCAATGGACAAATTACAGAGATGTGATTTTAGCACTACTCACTGCATAAGATTCTCCAGCCATGTGGAGGGCACGCCCGGTGAAAGTAACGAAGTGTTGGAAGAAAAGGAACATGAATGCAGCAATGTCAGCGGCTGCCTCCTCCGTTGTGCTCTACGTTTTTCAGTAACGTGCGAAAGGGCGAGAACAAGGCATGCTCACAACATATTCTCCGAAATCTGCGTATGAGAAACCGGTCCCAATAGGCTGGTCAATAAAGATTGTGTTGGCGACCTCGTTCCACGAGTATGGGTTGAATATCGTCTCATTGACGCTTGTAACTCTGCAAGGACCTGTTGTGGGCGACATTAATTTAATTCATCGGCGAACTTGCATATTGCCAGTGTAACCTACCGAGTTCCATGAATAGCCCGGTGGTGGAAGAGCAGCCAGGGCCGCCATTGGTCCAGAAGATGACATCATCCTTTTTCGGATCCCGTCTACTCTCAAAAAAGTAGAAGAACAAGTGCCTAGTTGAGATGTCAATGTATCCCGTGTACGCACTGCGAGAAACAGAGTGAGCACGCGAGGGACAAGTGACGGAGGTACAAGCCGCACTTAACAGTGCCGTCGCAGAATTCTTTGCTCTTCTTGACCCTCATACCATAGGCGGGGACTAGAGGGTGTCGTAGGGTAGTAAACTCCGTAGAAGACAAGGCGTCCAGGGATCCAAAAGGCGCGAAATTCTGCAAACTGCCTTGACTAAGAGGCTCCTGTTGAATGGCACGCGCACCATCGGCCGCTAAGAGGGCGTATGAGAGCAGAATGCTAGAGAATTTTAGTTTAGCGAAAACCATACTCATGAAGTGCTGTACAGAGGTGGTAAGCATGACTCGACTGTTGATATTAATGCACAGTGGACTTGTGGAGATAACCGCATGTTCGAGTTTAAGCGGCCACCCTTATCCGTGAATATTCGTCCTTTATTATCCTATCTCTTCCTGCCTACTTCGTGCGACAAAATTCTCGTTGAGAAAGAGAGAACTTACATCGTTCCCAGTCACTCGAGCGTATGGTGAACGGTGGTATCGCTGCAAAGCCGACTCGCCCGTTCTATCGGGCCGCAAATGCGGATCAAATACTAGGGACGCCGAATTCGCGAAGGTGGTCCGAGCTTGACATTCCTCCACGTTTAGTCCATCGTGAAGCTTGAACACAAACGTCGTGATACACAATGCAAACATTCGATTCAGCAAGGGTGAAACAACAAGAAACTTCTCTCATACGGGCCAGGTTGGTAGAAGACCCTGACTCGGGAGCTTACAGCAAACAGAGCCCGTAACGATGAGGGAAGTCTTCATGGAGAGGAGTACTCTTGAATTGCCTGTCATCAAGGTCTTGTAGTTCACGCTGTGGGTTGCGAAGGATACTATGCGGTGGTCTCATTGCAGGCATGTGCTGGTGAGTATTGGATAACTGCTTCCGTAACTCAAGTCCTCATTTCTTTATGCACCTCAGAGCAAGCAATTCACTGCTACATGGATATCCTTCCTTCAGTGGGTCACAGACGGGTGCGGAGTAGCGAATTTCATGCTAGAATGGGCTGATTCCGTGAGGCCCTTTCGCTGTGGATCGTCCAGTATATCGTCTTACTAGTGCTAACGAACCTTCCAGTCAGATTGAACCTATGGACGGTGTTGTTGTTGCTCTGACACCAGGTCTAGACCACACGACAGCGGCTGCTTGGATTGACTCCGACACGCAGAAGTCTACGACATTTGTTGTATCCGGGAGACGAATCTCCATCCCGCGAAGTGACGGTAGTTTCCGCGTCACCTTCTCAAGATGCAACACATCCTATCGTACCTCCAAACTCCTGAAGCGTACCTCACGGGTGTTCGTAAATCAACGGATTGGATTCGGGTGTGCGCTACATGGGCTTAAACATGAACGCAATCCTTCACTTGTATTTGGCGTCGGTACCTGCAAGTTGATTCTCAGAATCTTGGAACCCGCGGAACTTACAGACCTCAAAGTCTCATGTGGCGGAGTGTTGCAATTTCAAAAATGACCGGACTTACGCCCAGGCTCCTATTACCGTCCAAACCTTCCGTGCCAATCCGCTACGTAGCCCTTCGCGAGTGCGCTGCATGTTATTTCGAAGCTAGCTAACGCTGTTCTCGCCTTCCGTGGCTGATCACTTTAGCTTTCGGACGGGTTGCTCACCCGGCAAGCCTCCCCGCCTCGCCCCAGCACCGTCTCTTGGGCGTAATGATCCACATGGGCGGCACCGCTCGTGTATCCCGGACACTACGATCGTCCCAAAACAGGACATCCGCACCTGCGGAACATCCACATTGGGAGAGGTGGTGTCTTCCTGAGTCCCAGTTGAGGTTATCCTTCAGCGATGGATCGCACTGGTGCAGTGCCAAGGGCGAGAGGCCCTTTATGCGGGGCTGGTAATCAGAGTCCACTTTCGATTCGTGCGCATGCATCGGAGTGTTTCTGCAGTCTGACACAGTTTCACTTCCCTTAGTCTATTAGAGCCCCCTCTGGTGCGTGCGGATGCAACGCTTTGAGACATGTCAAATACTCACCCTTCCCCACTGGCAGACCATCGCTGCTCTCGCAAACTCCCTCTCACTCTCTCTTTCGCACCTCGACATGCACTTCACGCTGTTGACCGTCCTCCTACCGCTCTTTCTCCTCGTTCAGTTGGTTTACGGTGCTAGCTTGAGAGTCCGTTCGCCGTATTGTTGTACCGGCAAGACCCAGGTCAGTATCACGTACCTTCAGACTGATCAATGACTCAACGCCTCGCCTCGCAGACGTCGAGTCTCCCTGCACAGTCTCCCCTGCGAAGCCACTATCTCCAGAGCGCGTCGTGGAGCTGGGTCGGATTCGGGTGCACAGCACTCTCTTCAGATTGGGAGGACGCGCACAGTACATGTTATGCGATACCTATGTTCTGCACGAACACCCTGAAGGTTGGTCTTCACCAAGTTGTCTCGTATCTGTACACATGCTTAAAAGGACTTATTTGTAGGGATCCTTCGGCGGTACAGCCTTGAACTGTGTGCTTCTCGGATGAAATATATGATGATCACCTATACGTCCCGTTCATGAGTGAAGCAGCTCCGGCCAGGGGCTACATTGTATATTACGCGATTTTTTTATCCAGGTATTCGGTTTGGACACACGGGTGGAGCTGACATTCACAACTTCATGCATCGGTCTCAACGCAAACCAGCTACCCGTCGGCCTAATTCTCTGTCTTATGATGCGGCCGATTCACATGTTGAACTAACCATGCGTCCTTGCAAATAGGGTGGTTAAGTCGAGTTCTCGTCCTACAGTATCATGTTCGCATCGGGAGTAAAATGCTCAGCGCCATGACCAGGAGCACTTGTGTCACACCTGCGCTCTACTTATATCGACAGTTACTACTCCCCGGAATGCTCGGTGCTCGTATTATTCGTCAGAAATTAAACCGGGGCACAACCGGCACAGTATAGGAAGGAGATTCTGAGAGGTGGCGCCCTGTTAGAGGGCAACTCCGCCTGGTCACGGTCGGGTATGTAGGCGTCTTCGCTGCACTCCGCATACTGACACCACTTAACCTTCGACGGGGACGTATACTGGTAGGAGTTTACAGATGTATCGAATCATCAACTTGTACTGGACAATATCTGAGCTGAGCATGCTGTCATCCTTCTAGCCACGTAAAACACTGAACATACCTCAACCTTTACGTGAATCGGGTCCAACCGCCATGATAAAGGAAGATTCAACTAGCCTTGCCGAGCACACGACTTCCACTGATGGTGACAACATCACGATTTTTCCCAAGCAGGTATGACTGCCTAAGACTCTCACACAAACATAACACTGATCAAAGCATACCGACCGTCGGGGTCGGCTATAGATCGACTCAGAGACACATGCCATCGCACAAACCCTCGCGCCAGAAATCTTGACAGAGATATTCTCCTATCCTGTTGAATACTCTTCATTTGGGCATAGATACGATGGCCTTATGCTCAAGAGCTGCACTTTGGTGTGTCGCTCATGGACTGGCCCAAGTACCCGCCTGCTCTTCCAACGAATCCACATCAGAAACGGCCATACGGCTTCGACTCCTGAACAGCCAAGCCCTCTATCTTGTTTCTGCGAAGCAATTGCCGACCCAAACTCTCGTTTGTGTGCAACCGTGCGCACGCTCATGATGCACGGTGCAGTTGACTTGCAGTCCCTCCGCTACGCGATTGAGCATCTCCCATGCTTGCAAATGCTCAGCCTTATCTTTGTCAACGTCGTCCCGGGCTCCCTTCCCCCGAAATACACCACAACCTCTCCTGCCCAACGCATGAATATCGAGGATCTGGTGGTTTCGGGTGGACTGTCCGACATGCTTGGAGATGATCCAGTATCGTTATTCGAGCTATTCTCTTGGTTCTCCCAGGTAAATCACCTGCGCATCGATTGGCCGTACCAATACACCACGACCACCTCTGTCCCCAAAATGACAACGAGGAAGGAAAACTACACTCCTGTATACGTGCGTAAGCTTACAGTTGAAAGCTTTGCTCTCTCCGCTGGTCATCTACCTCACCTCATCGACTTGAGAGCTCTGGTACATCTGGAAACGACAGTACTGAATGGAGCCGCGGCGCGGGTTCTGAACCGACTTTTCGCTGAGCACAAGTGCGGCGAGTCTCTAGAAACGTGCAACATAGAGCTGCATGCTCCGTACGGTACGTCTTCCAGGTCGCTCTGTGCGGCGAGCTGAACTTTGTCTGATTGACCACATGTGAATAAGAACCGCGGAAAGACCTCACCTTCGACCATGAAACGCACGGCTTCCCGTCGCCCTTTCCCGAAGGATCCTGTCCTGTTCTACACAAACTCCGCCTTACATACATAGCGGTGGTTCGTCGTGGGTGGACGACTTCTTTGGCTCACATCGTCTCTCCATGGGAATATTATGTTGCACACATCCTCGACCCCAAAGTGCTACCTGCACTCAGAGACATTTTGCTTGATATCTCTTTGGAAGTCCTGGGGCCTGAATTTGTGAACTCCCTTTACGATCCAAAAGAGGATCCATGTCACCGTCTGCTGGATACTCTGGACTGGAGCCTTCTCGATCGCTGGTGCGCCGACTCGAGTACTGCGCGAAGCGTCCAGATCGCAGTTACGCTGGAAGATCACGACTATCCTGCGCAAAGCAAAGCTCCAGACCACCAATATAGCAAGCTGATTAAGTCCAAAGTGTCTCGGCAGGTCCAGGACATTCTTTCGTTCACGCTCGCGTTCGCCAGTCCATGACGTATCGACAGTGGAAGCTGGAAACACCGGAGCATACAGTCGGATGTTTACGCCATAGGAGGCACCATTGGGCAAATTACAGATATATTAAACGATGTACTGGCGGACGTAGAAGACCCGTGTCAGTATATATGCATACAATGAGATGAGAATAGCCATGTCCCGAGCCTAAAGGCTACTATTATGCAAAAGTTGCACGTCTGCTGCCTCATGGTAGGGATTTGGACGACACACCCAGAGCCTCTGTCACCCATTGAATGACGGTCTCGAACTTGGCCCATCCCTTCTCGCCTGTAAATCCACCGAGAGTGAGGAAGAAATGCGAAGCACACAGCGCGAGGATGAAAGCTATGACCGATGATATAGGGAGTAGGTTTCCGCTCTGTGCCTCCGTCTTGGTATCGGTATGTTGGGCCTTCCGAAGCGGTTGTAGCGGTGAATGTTGATGTACAGGAGAGGGAGAAGAAGAGACGATAGGTGAGGTGGGCACGCCCAAGACATGTAAAGGCGGCGACGGTTGCGATGCGGGTTGCGAGGGAGCACGGAAGGTCGTGAAGAGGCCAGTGTTGAGCTCAAAGGCTATGTTAGCCTCCTCGAGTACCAGCGCTGCAGAGACATGTTAATTGATATTTTAGGAGTACATAGAGCGAAATAGCCATACCCTTGAGTTCCTTGTTTTCTCCGACGCCATCGCACATGCCCTTGCGGAACCAGTCCTTGATCTTCTTCATGTCGCCAATAGTGCTGACTCCTCCACCTCCGAGTTTCCCAAACTCATAGAAGGTGACACCGCGTCCGTCGTCTTCCAGGCCATACGCCTTTGCAATCCGTCGCTTGATAAACTGCCCGCCACTGAGGTCGCCAAGGTACCGTACGTACGCGTGCGCGAGCAAACCGGCCGGCTGTGTCTCAGACAGATGCTGAATGCGGGAAGTGTAGGCTGCGTATGGTGCAGGCGGTGAGGCATTCAGAGAAACGTGGAGGGGATGTGAGCGCCAGGCTGACTCAGGCAGCTGCAGAAAGTGGGAAATGTCAGAGGAGAGCGAGGCGGTGCGGGAAAAGAGAGCAGGGTTGTATGTGGGTGAAAGCACAGGATCGGATGCGTGTGTCTCGAGGGCACGTTCGAGGTTACTAATTGTGAGAGGGGTACCGTGAGTTAAATTGTAAAAAGCAAAATAAAGGGACACGCAACTCGTATATGTGGTAGAGCATCATGAGGAAGCGTACGTATTCATCTCTTTCGAGCTCTCCACGAACGAGCCATCCTGCGCCTTCGCTGTGCTCAGCTTTCTCATGAGCAGCAGAGGTCCCTGTTCGCAACAAGGTGGCTATGTCCTGGGAGAGGTCGACGGTTTGTGCGTTGGCCATGACCTGATGGCGGGTACTGTAAAGAGGTGGTGAAAAGAGGGGTGAAGGGGTACTGGACTAGGGTAACGACAGCTTATATATCCCGAGGCGTAAAGGAAGGATAGACTGATGACAAGTACGGCAGGCTGCGGTCGAGGACAGGAATGGACGGACACGGAAGATGTGCAAGAAGTGGCGTTGTTGGGTAGCCAGGCATGCACTGGAAATTCTAGGCTATACATATTAGTCATCTTATCTGATAACATATGCGATCATCGCCAAGCTTGAGGATCAGCGGCGCTCGCAGTTATCTCACTTACGGTTGCTGCCATTCTGCGAAACGCAGAAAGTAGGAACTAGGGCTGTGACTAGAGAAATTTTCGTATAGGGACAGTTTTATCATTGAAGAATGTTCGGGTGAGACAGCGCTGCATACAAGAACAAATAAGATTCATTCGCATACAGTTACAGTTATCCTTCCAATCTGCTTCAACAAACTTGCATTCTTGGATACATAAAAAAACTGCTGATGGGAGTGGCATCCCCTCGTAGACCAGTGATTTTGGATCAAATTCAGAACTTCTCCTTTGCAAGCCAGTGCTTAACCAGCTCAAGCGACTCTTTCGGTTTGTCGTATGGAGCCTGAGAGCCTGCGGTCAGTGTACGTCCGAGGGCCTCAGATAATACTCACCATATGTCCTGCACCCTCGATAGTAGCGAACGTCAAGTTGCCAGAGCTGCGCACACGCCCTGCAACTTTACCGTCGATCTTCCAGTCTCGAAGCGGTTCTGCTACGAAAGCATCCTGGCCAGTCCATTGCAAGCCGAGCGACATCTGCTCGTTACCCACCTACAGAACCGTTCGGGTCAGCAAATGACGTGCGTGATCATTTTAGGCATACCCAGTTACAGATCCAGTCGTTTGCGCCGACGTAGATCAGGGTCCGAACCCCGCGTTCGAGAAGCGCCTCGATGTAGAACGTCGTAGGGAAGACACTATCCAATGCTCCGGAGAAACGGCGTCCAACGTCGTTGCTGCACTCGGAGAAGTTCCGGCCAGAGAACTGCGAGATATCTACTCCTAGAGTTTTGCGAACGGATGGCCTGTCGAGGAACTTCGATATATTCCTACAACAAGGTCAGCAGACTGAGCGATTAGAAACCTCGTGTACACACTTCGTCACAGGGTAACAGAGAGTGTCTTGGATCGGACCGTCACTGTGGTGGACTATTGTCAGCCGCATGCCACTGGAATGTCGAGTTCAACGAACCAAGGTTTGCTGATATCGTATGGGTTCATTCCTATCACGTACATCAGAACCAGGCCCCTTTCGCCAGACAAAGAATTTGAACACACCAGTAGAGAAGAATGGCACCTCGATTAAGCTGGCACAGAATGAATATGCAGCGGCGCAGTTGATACTGTCTGTTGTATCGACACATGCTTCCTTGTACCATTTCTGGCAGCGGGGGAGCTATCATATGACAAAGTTAGGACTGGCGCAAGAGATGCTCCGTAGTAAATTTACCGCTCGCTTGATAGCAACACATGTGCTGCAATGGCAGAATGTTCAGGTTAGCGGTGGAGGTCAATGATGATGATAAGGAGACGCACCTAATATCAACAACAGGTGCAGCCGACTTTGGTTGGCATTGCATCTCGTAGTAAGATGGAAGCATAGTCAAGTCCTGAGAGCAACCATTTCCTATTCTCAATGTCAACGGTGAAACAACTGCCGGTGAAGAGCTATGATTCACCAATCATGATGGAGTCCAGGTTAATGGGTGTTGCCCCTGCTTCAATAAGTCGCGCATTGGCATCGTAAACATACGAAGCAAATGCAGGAATGTATCTTCCCTGCGCAAGAAATCAGCTATCCGAATAAAGAGGATCATTATGCATAAGGGGACACTTACGCCGTATGATTCACCAGCCATGTGGAACGGCCTACCCTTGAACTTGCTGAAATGCTCGAAGAAGATTGCGACGAAAGCGGCAATGTCCGTTGCAGATTCTTCAGTCGTGCTCTATCAAAATGAGCCGTAGTTAGCGTTCAGGAAATCGACGGGACGGATGTACTACTCACCACATACTCTCCGTAATCCGCATACGAGAATCCGACACCAATAGGCTGGTCAATAAAGAAGATGTTCGCATGCTCATTCCAGGAATAGGGGTTGAATGTCGAGTTATCCGGTGTTGTCACCCTGCAAGGACCTGCTGGGTATAAGCTATCGAATTCCACAGCACAAGGCTTGCAGCGCAACGTACCGAGTTCCATGAACAATCCAATAGACGAGGAGCATCCCGGTCCACCATTTGTCCAGAAAATGACATCGTCTTTGTCGGGGTCGTCCCGGCTCTCAAAGAAATAGAAGAACAAGTGACGAGCCTCTATGTCGATGTACCCTGTGAACGCACTGCACACAATATTAGTTCGGCTGGCGGTCACTGTATAAGGCCACGCACCTGACGGTTCCGTCACAGAAGTCCGACTTTTTGATGCGCACATCGTAGTTTGGGAACAGCGGGTGTCCCAGTGTTGTGAACTCCTCCGTGGACAGGAGGCTCATGTCCTCGAAAGGCATGAAGAGCCCGCTGTCATAGCTCGCTTTGCTTCCAAACGCGAATGGTTGTTGAACGCTCCCGACTACAGTCGTCGCTGCTCCCAGCAGGGCCAGCGCATGCACTACACTAGTCAACATGATGGTGGTTCTAGTCCAACCTGCGCAGTCGCGGCTCCGTATCTTATCTTGCTCTCACGGTACCGTAACCGCGAGCAGAGCAACAAGGTTGAGGCGTGCGACGAACTCACATGTGACAAACTATCGTCATTATGAACTTCTCTCAAGCATCCATAGAGAGCCAAGATACAATGTCATTCAAGTTGCTGTCTTATAGAACATTCAGTGCGGCCAACCACAGGTGAGATGAGGAGACGACCAGTTGTCAGTGACCGCATGGACGCCGGGACTGGACGGGTTATACCAGCGCCCCGCCCTGTGCTATTCCTGGACTACCGATCAACATGCAACGCTGGGCATTCCTTAGACCGCTATCAAATTGTGAGTCAACTTGCTATCAAGTTCGTTATCTTGGTCAATGTGGGATCAGCATGCAGCATGACCACCACTGGTTGCTACTCAAAGTGCGACTATGAGGTCGTCTTTGCTGGCTTGTATTGCGTCGTTTGGTATCTGCGGTGTTGTCGCTGCTCTCCAAGAAACTGTGTTGTTTCCGCAGAACATAACTCAACAATCGAGTTATGGATTCCAAACTTTGAGACATGCTGCGTTTCCAAAATATGCAGTTCGCGTCAAGAAAACAGACTTCTGTGATAGTACTGTCGGGTGAGTGCTTACTGTCCGTGTCCATTTATGAGCAGGTAATGACATATGAGACCTCTGTCGCAGCGCATATACAGGCTACATTGACATTGAAGCTCGTCACATATTCTTTTATTTCTTCGACAGCCGACGGGATCCAGAAAATGACGATGTCATTCTGTGGACAAACGGATGCTCTGGAGCGTCCATGGGCCTTTTCATGGAAATTGGTACATATAACCACAACGTCTCCTGCACGTCAACATAACAATTCTGATCTCCCACACAGGACCGTGCAAAGTAACAGGCCCAGAAGCTGAGCTTGCGAATAACCCATGGGCATGGAATGAGGTCGCCAATATGATATTTATTGACCAGCCTATCGGTACAGGATTCTCGTACGCTGATTACGGGGAGTACGTGGTGAGTTTGTAATGACCGGAGGACTAGCGGATCACTGATTTTGTCAAAGAGTACTACCGAGGAAGCTGCTATAGACGTCGCTGCATTTGTTGCGATTTTCTTTGAGTATTTCTCGCACCTCAAGGGCAACAAGCTGCATCTCGCCGGCGAATCGTACGCAGTGTGTATACCCTCACATTGCTATATTGTACTAGAGACTAATAAGCTGCCTACAAGGGTCGATATATACCAGTCTTCGCTTCCGAAATCTATGATCAGAATACGAAGCTCAGCGAGGCTGGCATGACGCCTATCAACCTAGCTTCCATCATAATAGGCAAGTAAAACCTAGAAGTTGTAGTGTTATCCAACTTGACAAGGCTAACGCCACACAGCCAATGGTTGTACGGACATGCTCAAAATGTACCCGTCGTATTACGAAGTACAATGCCAGCACAAGACATTCCCCCCAGTGACTGAAATAAGGTGAGGGCGTCCATCCATACTTGACCATTGCTATTTGAACTCATCACGCCTGCAGTCGCTGTGTCGAAATGAAGCGCGCGGTAGGTGGCTCATGTGAAACGTACAATAAACATATCTGACCGCACCAACCAAGCTTCCAAGATGTGAGAAGTGGCTGAAGGAAGGCTGTTTCGATAATCGAGACCTCATAAATTGCAACGCTGCGGTCACGTATTGCGAGGCTCTTGTTATGGACCCTTTTAGGTACAATGGTACGTCAGTTCAGAGATAGTTCGCGGAGATGGCTCAACGCGTTGCAGGTCGCAATCCATATGATCTCAGTAAACCCTGGTACGAGGCAGGCATCCTACATCGTGCACAAACCTGACACCCATGGTTCATGCAGCGAGGGGAAATACGTGGAGACCCTGTGTTATCCGGTGACAAAGTAAAATAGGACTATCGTCTATCTATACCGTATTCTGACGCCGCCACTCCCACAGAACGATCGCAAAGTACCTCGAACGCGAGGACGTTCGCAGGCAAATAGGAGTGGATCCTGTCCTGCCTGCCAAATTCTCCGGCTGCGCGTGGGATGTCAAAGCTCGTTTCCGCAACTCGCAAGACCACTTGAACCCGACCCAGCATTATATCGGCGCATTGCTCGACCGTGGTATCCGAGTACTGTTGTACATCGGTGAAAACGATTGGATGTGTAACTGGGTTCGCTCTTTCTGATCAACCAGATGACAGCCTGTTAACGTTAACAATACAAATACAGGTCGCGAATGAACGCATGTCGTTAGACCTCGAGTGGCATGGGCAGGCTGACTTTACAAATAGCTCCTTGAGACCATGGACATACGAGGACCATGTCGCCGGTCTGACACGCAATGCGAGTCTGCTTACATATGCCACTATCAAAGGAGCAGGACATATGGTAAGAACCACCAACCTCTACATAGGTACTGAATGTTCAGGCATATATAGGCACCATACGATAAACCGAGGGAGACCCTCGATCTCATTAGAAAATGGCTCGCTGAGCAACCGTTGTAACTATGGACGAGTGTCAAGCACTAGTACCACGAAGAAGGTCACTACCGCGACCCTCCAAGAACGATAGCATCACACACAACCGTTTCCACCACGAGAAAACAGACTTTTTTTTAGGTACGAGTCCACAGTGTTCATTTCAGCGATGTCCTATAGTACCAAAAAGTATACATGTGCTGTAAGTGTGCATGTGATATGTTACAAAATGAATGTCTGGGATGAAGCGCTACGGTTCCCTGGACCTCCGCGGATATGGCCGCAAAATGGCTAGAAAGTAAAGGTAAAAATACAGTACGATGAAGAGGACGACAATGTGTAGGCATAGGAAGGCGAATGACGAAAGACATAGCATAAGGTGCGTTAGCACTCTACGGGCTCAGCAAGGTGATTCCGCGGGAAAGATCTACATGATGATCAGAACGAGAGCGCTCCCACGAGCATGCAGTGGCACTCACCCGGGCGATCTTGACAAAAGAAATGGCTGTGGCTGGTGGAGTAGATACGGGTCTTGGTATCGACCGCGCTGAGAGCAACTTGACATCTTCTCTGGGCTCCGATGTGGCGTCGACCTCTTGCAATTGTGCAGCTTCGTCTGCGTTCTCTACAAGGTTTATCACCGGAAGGAGCGTCTCCCCATCATACAGCTGTCCTAGCCCGCCCCGAGATCGAACTTGTCGCTTGTCGCGAGCGTCTGACATTGCCCAGGGAGCCTGGCTGCGTGGGGGCGGTTGTAGCAACATCGGGACATGGAACAGACCAACCGGAGGAGCAGGCGACAAGCTGGGTGTATAGAATGGACTCATGAGAACCTCGGACAACATAGTAGGTTCCGATTCGTCTCCGGAGGTTGGATGAGAGAACTTGCAATCCAATCCATCAGCGCAGCGACCTGCCATGTAGTCTTGACATATCTCTCCTAACGAGGGTTCAGTCAGGGTGCATGAACGGAACCGGCGGACGAACTCACTGGGGCCAGACATCATGACGCCGCCGCTAACAACGCGCCACGAAATAGGGTAGTAGTTCCTGCGGTCCTGTTTGGCCGTTGAAGGGCTATGGGGGTTGTCAACAGAGGCTTCATGGTCGCTTTCGCTGGCAGTGCTGGTGTCCGCTCCCACAGACGATTCGGTCTCGACATCGGTTGGCACACTCGGAATGCTCAGGTCGTGTCGGCTTTTGGCATGCAATCAGTAACGGGAATACAGAAGAAAAGCGGAGTTCTCACAAGTTGCACCGGTCGCCTTTCACACAATGCCCTTTTCCACCAGCATAGAAACTGCACGGTTTGGCTACATCGCGATATCAGCGGGAGCAGCAAAGACGTCAAACTAAGAACTAACTCCGGTAGTGGCAAACACGACTTGGACGACCTCTATTTGATCGGCCGTGCCGCGCTCTGTATGACAAACTTTGGAAGGCTGCATCAACCTCTGCAGCCAGTTGAGGCGTCGAGGGTGGGGCAACGGGGGTTCCAGCATCTACAACGTCATGCGATGGCCAGCCAGTACCCATCACATAGGATGGATTCTGCAGCACCGCATCCTGCAAGACCGGAGAGAGTACTGTATTGCTTGCATATGAGTAGTACACCGGGCTAAACGGACCCGGGACCATCATTATTGGGCGAGGCGCGTGTATGTATGAACATTGGTCGCCACGGGGAAATTGCCCCTCGAGATCGTGTTTGCAGGGTTTGGCTGGAGGGATTCGTTTGTCTCGATGACGGCATAGAAATGCGATGGACATACTACGATAGCGCGGATGATCTTGTCGGGAGGATGCAGGAGCCGACGGGCTATACTTCTTCGAGGAGCCTTCCTGTGAGCCCTCGGAAGAAGACGGTCGAACGCTAGACGGTGGGGTGCCCATGGGTAGATGTACTGAATAAAGGGATAGAAGTCAGCGCGCGATCATGAGAAGCGATGAAAGGCAATGAGCGTACCGTGTATAACGATGAATGTCGAAGTGGGTGTGCGTCCGCTGTTGGTGTTGCAGAGAAGCAGAAGGAAGCTGTGGGAAGAAAATGTAGAGTTATTGTCCTCAAACGAAGAATTGGGAGGGCTGAAGATGCAGAAACGGTTGAAGTTCGAAGGTCAAGGCTTGGAGGAGCGCAGGCCCCACACGTCTTATAGCACGACCAACCCTCCGCCACTGGCAGAATACAAGCTGATCATTATGGCTTCCGACAATGTCCACTGGCGAGCTGAGTCAAAAGAGAGCCTATTGCGCGCCTGTCTGATTCCTTTTGTCCAAAAATGCGGGAAAGTGCCTGGCGAGTGGTCCGTTTCGTCCAGAACATATGGCTGTGATCGAAGATGGCCGAAACAATAAAGCTCAGATGGCAGCAAACTGCATGACGGTGGGATGCCTCGTCCCCTCTTGGGGCCCTACAATTGTATATGCAGCCTGCAGGCATTGAGCTCGCTGTATGAACTCTGTGCTATCAACCAACGATAGCTAGGCCGGTGAATTAGTCTTACCTTGCGCTGCAGAACGACGGAAAATATGACCGCGTCATTTATTCTTGACATCAGAAGCGTGCGAGAATTTCCGGCTTTGTACCAGAGGTTCCCGGCCATTGGAGAACAATAAGCGTACATGTGGGTTTCCCTCGGACGGGAAACATCTCACTCGAGCTCAGGGTAGAAGGGCTATTGCTTCAAATCGTGATCATGAGCATCAACCTATACTGCGCGCGCGCTGACGACTTACTTGGGCATTTCCGCCCCTCGAATTGCGATGTTCAACAACCGGGGGTATGTCTTCCTGAACTAGTGCAAAGGCGAAGAAAGCCGGAACTAAACGCCCGAGTTGGCGCTACCCAGCGGTAAGGACGCATGTGCCGATACGCTCTACCCAATCTCGAAATACAAGGTCAGATGTGAGCTTGCCTGATAAACGGACCACATAGTGCTTGGTACAACGAGGCCGTGCATCACATTTTCACCATACTCGCGGAAATTAACAAGGCACGAAGCCACAGACCAGAGGCCGACGACGGACCCGATCTTGCCGGAAGGGCATCTGCCTTAGCGACACCCACGGAGCTCGCACTGGAGAAGAAAGAACAAAAAATGATGCAATGGGCCTTGTCTTGCCTCCAAGCGAAAGCACACAGGTGCTGCGGCTCATTACTGGTATTCCGCCTCACAGGACCTGGAATATTACGAGGTGGGAGCAAATGTGGAACTTAGAAGAGACCGACAGGACCCACTATGGTACGAAATACGCGTTCATGCGCGTGATTCCTATCACAAAAGGAGTGACCCACTGAGGAGGCCATAGACGGACCTGAAGATATGAAGTAAGACCGGCACTGTTCAGCCGTCTACACGAATTGAGGCTAGGAGCCAACACACCTGTACTGATCTGGACAGAGGAGGATATCCAGGTGCAGCCTATAAACTCACAATAGTGGCTGATCAATAGGTTAGTCGTACTAAAGTCGAATTTTTATTCCTTAGCACCATGGCGTCCGCCAACACTATAGCAACACCCGCCGATCTTGCTTGCATCGATGACTATGTCGCTAAACTCGAAGTCTAACCTAAGCAAGAGTTGTGAGTTCATGGTTCAGACAATGCGGAAGAAGATGCACTCACTTAGGTATTCAAAGCCGATTACCATGTCCATTGGGACATGCGCAGAGGTCAACACTCGATAGGAAAGTCGGTGCGAAAGGAAGCCAGTATCAATTACAATCGCCTTATTCCGCTCATCCAAGCCCAAATATCTACGTTTTGATTAAAATCCTGAATGTTATAGTAAGGATTCCGATGATACAGCAAGGCCGACAATGTTGCTGTGTGGTAGTGTTGTAAGTCGAATCGGTATGGCTTCGTTGAAATCCATGAACGCTGCTCGTGCAGGATCAGGGCTACAAATTCGCAAGACAACAGAATCCTTCAGTTGAGCGCATTCCATAAGTATGCTACGTTCCGATCGATCAGGGTACACAACTTACTTTAACTTTGATTCCCTTCGTATTGAATCCACCACACCGGACGTGCGGAGGCATCACAATAACGCCGGACCAACTGAGCGATCCCACCTCCCTAGACCAGTCTTGGAAAGTGCCCTTCACAATTCTTTTGCTACCAGTTATATGCGTCGGCGCTTGCTCTCCAACCTCCGTAGCTTCTATAACATCGACATCTGTGTGCCGCAGAAGAGATACTTCGAGAGGCGGGTGTGATTGCAGCACAAAAGGCATGATTTGCTGTGGAAGAGAGCCCGCAGAAGAATTGGGTGGGGAAAGCGGGTGGAATGATCCAGATGACGGTCGATAGGAACTGAACGGCGCCAAAGAATCCTCGTCGCCAGTGAACGTGACACAAAATGGCATCGGGCTACTCAGAGGGCAAATCTGGGAAGCCGGAAGGAACACCTACAAAAATGTAAGTTGAGTCTAGACGCGAATCGTCACCTGCGTACTTTCACCGCGATGTCGCGCGAACGGTCCTGCCGAGATTTCAATGTGAAACTGAACAATGTTTTCGGGCAGGCGGAACTCTTGATAGGATTCGGGGGGAAAGGGCCGGCAAGTGATGGACACGATTGCTCGGTATATACAAAGGGAATTCGCAAGCTAAACACGCTCCTGTTGAGAATGAAGGCCATAGATGAGGAAGTTGATCTACACACCATGCGTTGCGTCGCCACCAGTCCGATTTGTCACGATTGCGAGACGTGTGTATGATAATAGCGTAGGACACGTCCACACGAAATCCGGGCATACCATTGAGATGAGCAGTGTACGATGGGGGCAGACGACATCGCTCGCCTGATGCCTTGTGGGTATAATACAACGGAAGAGGGTATGTGAAGGTGACTTTTGTCGGGAAGGGTGCATTCCGCTCAGCATTCCAGGTGAAGACGGAATCCTTGATGATCTCAGTCTGAGTAGTTCCGCTTCCTGCAATTTCCTTCAGCTTCATGGTGCCTTCAATCTGCCACGGAGTCCGTGAGCACGTTTGCCCGAACAATTAATCGCTACAAACCATAATGTCCAATGATAGCAGAGCAGACGGCCGAGGTACCGCAACGATTCCATCGATGACGCTACCGTTGGTGTACTCCGGGATTTTGTTTCCCTGCTCCTGACCACTTAGTAGCAAAGTGATCTTGCTTGAATGCTTGACGTAGTGCCTAGGCGAACCTCGCGAGGACCATACCGGCACGTCCACATTGATTGCAGGCAGCGCTGTTGGCGCAATTTCCAATGCTGGTGGCAGGGATGGAACGACAGGCTTGGGTGCGACTACTGCGGGAGGTAACGGGGGAACGGGGGCCAAGTCTTCCTTCGAGCTTTGTGGCCGCTCCTGTCTTGCCATGCGAACCAAAGTCTCCGCTGACCGCGAGAACCGCGCATATTCGGTACTCGCAAAGGGGTGTGTTATGAGAGGCATGAAGAGTTTCAGGTTACTAGCAAGAGAGAAGTGGCTGCGTGAGAAGCCGTACAGACCGTGGTGGGCTTCATACGCCTCGAACGGCTCCATGAAGAAGGCTTTCAAGTGTTTGACGGCATCTGATTATGATATTGTCGTGCATATGCTGTACATCGTATCCGAAATCGTTGGAATAGGAGGCCATACTGCTGGGGATGCGGTATGTCCTGGAGTAGCTGTGATGCTGCCTTGCTTGTGAGGCGTATTTTCCGGCCGCGCGAATAAGGTGAACTCGACCCCTTCAATATTTCGTGGCCAGGACTAGGCTATATGATTGGTCAGTAGAAGCGTAAAGAGCGACTCACACGTGAGCGAATGCTGACTGTCACCCACGCATCTCATCATGACCAAAGATAGATGGCAAGGATCACACATAGCCTCCGGGAAACTGACAGTGCGGTACCCAAGAATCATTTAATGAGCTAAGCAAATCAATAATGTTGATGAGGATGTATTGAGTTGATTTAGCTGAACACGACCAGTAAAAAGCGGTTCTGCGAGGATATAATGAAATCATGCTGCAAAAAGACCCTCTTGTAACGCACCTGGCGGGCTCAGATAACACTGTGTAATATCCATTCTTATGCAGGGGCTCATAAGGGCAAGTGGTAAGCACAGCGGATCACAGGAGCGACCATATACAGTAGTGCACATCCCAGCAGCATGGATCCGTCAGGCATTCTGCATTGATAGAGTTTACGCATTGAGTAGGTTTTCTGTTTGATAGCGTGTCTGCGAGCATAGGTATATATCCATGAGATGGTATTGCGAGCCTGGCTGAAGCTAGAACGAAGACGGAGGAGGTTAACCACAATCCTGCATCATTTCGATGGCGTACTTCCCACATAATGTCACGGTCACGTGGCGTCACAGCTACAGCATTAATCGCAGGCGGCGGGCAAGCATGACAGTGCACGAGCACCTTCGCCACTAGTTGCATCTCCTCTACCAGCAGGGCATACGTCAGACTGTCTATGTTGCGTCAGATACATGCGTCAACGTCCAAGATCATCAATTTGCGTCGATGTCGTGGCGTACGTTGGGTGTCAAAGGCCCCGAGGAGTGCAGACGACCGGTTAGCTCGTATGGTCACAAAATATATGGACAAGTGTACGTTTTTGTTCCTCTAAAATTTACGCCGTACCGATCAAAAGCATAGATGTAGAAACAGAGCGGAGGAAGGCTAATCCCTCAGAGCAGGCTAATCCCGTCCCAGAACCCATACAACCTGCGGTAGCCTTGCGTCCCATTATAAAGGAGGATTTGGACGTGGTATGTTTGCATTCCATCAGCTTAATGGCATTCTTGGCATCTCAATGTGCGTTCAAAAGTCTACCATTATGCGAATAGCGCAGAAGAAGAACCAGAAGAAGGCGGCAAAGTCGAAAGAGGGTGAAACGAGTATGTACAGTTCAACTTGTTATTCAGATTGCTCATTCGGACCTAATTCAGTGGCGGACGATAGAGAGAAAGCAATGCAGTTCCTGAAACAGATTCCTGGTATTGGGTGCGTGTGTATCATGACCGGTCTGGTCATACCAATGACGTGTAGGTCTCAGTCGCAACCGCACGAACAAAATAATGGAAGCAGGTTTTAAGACCATCGAAGACATCCAACTACCAGAGTTCTTTAATTATTTGACCGAAACGCAACAGGCATTTGTGAGATTTCATAGCGCCATCGCGGTGACAGCCGACATCGATGTGGCAAATCGAATACAGGTACGTAGTACTGCAGGCTATTCTCTTTTGCTATCCTAAAGAGTAAACATGTAATCTAGGACGCCGTGAGCGGTGCAGTAATCCCTACTGCTGAAGTCATACTAGTTGGCTCTCAGTAAGTAGCTATTCATCCAATATGCAGCTGTAACTGACCTTTGTCAGTCGACGAGGTTGCCCATCCCCCACATCGACCCACCTCCTTTTAATACATCCGGCCCATGTCGAAGTTCCCACTCCGGACAAGGTGGTACAGAGAGTTCCATTCATGCAGTCAAAGGCCGACAAATCGCCAGATAATCCAACAAAGGACATACTAGACGTCCTCCGACGACGCGGAATCATTGCCGCAGACTTCCGCGTCACGTCTCACTCGTGGACAGGCGTTTTGAGAATACCGTACAAGGACAGCGAAGGTGCATGGGAGCCTCAAAGAGACAGGGTCCGCGGTGTGAAGGAACGTCATGGAGAATTTAGACGGGTTGATCTTGCGTATGTTGTTCGTTCATCGCACTCTGGCAAGTTCCTGACCTGAAAGTTGCGCAGCATGGTACCTGCGGCCTCAAAAGGGGCGGCAATGCTTGTGTTAACTGGCGACGACGACTTCTTGAAAGCAGTGAAATCAACAGCCGAAAAGAATGGTCTCTTCCTCAATGAATTTGGACTATGGCGTAAGCGCGATGGAGAAGACCCACTATGGGAGCCTCTTCCATCAAATACAGAGAAAGAGATCTTAGACCAACTGGGTATGGAATGGGTTGAACCTGACAAACGACGTATCAAGGATAACCCAGAGCTTACCGCTGTGCGGCGAAGCCAGTACAGAAGAAAATATTAGTCGACCGATGGACCAACGCTCTTTCGGTCACCCCCATTGCATATAGACCCATCATTATACACTACTAAATAATTACTCACAGAGTTGACTAATACCATATACTCCTCGTTCTATGCGCAGATATAATGTCGGTTGTCTCAACGTCGGCCACAGCACTTGTGCCCCCCTCGACCTTCTTTGCTAAATCCCAGAGGTAAAAGTCGATGAGCACACTGCTAACCTCTTCTTCCCTTGATTGGTCCTGCAACGCGCGGATATTGTCAATCTCTATCTTGACCTTCTCCACGGCGATGATGCTTGCCGCACGGATGCTGACTTCCTCCCGCGAACCCGGTGCAAGCATCGCATGCGAATGCAGCTGCTTCAGCAAGTCCGGTGGGTATACGAGCATGCGCAAATGATGTAATATCTGCGGAACGCGGTAGTCGGCAAACATAGTCAGCTCATGGATTGCTGCTCCATCGGGACCGGGGAACAGCGGATGAGGATGGGACGCGTGAGCAGGGTAAAACGCCGCCCATGATTCTGCGACGAGTATCTGTGTACGCTTCCAAAAGTAAACTACTCATAATGCTATCAGATCGCAAGCATAGATTATCGCAGCGTGCGGCGCACCTTTACGGCCGTTGAACATAACTTCATCGCGGAACGAGGGGAAAGTATCCGCTACAGCCTTGACCAATTGCAGCGCTGTACCGTGGCCGTTGTGCTTGCGTTGGAAGGCATCGTGGAAGTTTTGGAAAGACCCTCCGAAATGCTGGTGACGACCCAATGCTAAGCTTTGAAGTAATACACGCCGGTATAGGAGAACTTACCTTGACAAGTATCTTTCCATTTTCTCGAAGGATGGCAATGCGCTCTTTCAGCAGCGGGATGGTCTCCTTGCAATGAGGCGCAGGTCGAAATATGTGCGCGACGAGGTCATCAGGACAGCGCGTCTCGCACGCATAGAATGACGGCTCGGTGAATGGAATCCCCTCCTCGAGCGCTGCAAAACGTCGACGATGATGAGTTACTACCCAGCACATTCGTTCACCGCAACTTACCCCTATCTATGGCGGCGACGAGAGACCAGTAGCCTGTGTGCACCACCTGGGCATCCTCTCCCCATCCTTCGCGCCAACGCACGCCATACCGCCCCGACTGTCCTTCCCATTCTGACCAAAAACTGAAGTTCAAGGATGAGATAAGGAAGATCCAATCGAGAGACTGCCTGGTTTGCGGATGGGAGGGCGCGTATGGCTCGGGCGGACATATATGCAGAGGGTGAGTACGCCATGTACGCGGGGTGTAGGACTCTGCTTCGAGCCTGTTGTTTATCTACATGGGTGTTTATTCGTCCGCGGAAATGCGAAGAAACAGCGGTGCAGGACGTACGTAACGGGCTGCTGCTTTTACGCCGTCCTCGTTTATATGTACAAGACTCGCTTCCTACTGTATATTTAGCTACACCTCATCGACGACACATATCGGATGAAGGGCGTACTTTTAACGCATATTCGGAGCTGCTTATGACCGGGTTTGAATCTCCATACGTCTCGATCCGCTGAAGGCGATCAGGGCTGGCTGCCCCATGCGATAGCGTTGTATTAGGGTTGGTTATGATAGTCATCACGTATGTTAGTTTCCGTAAAAATTAGAGATATGGAATAGATTTTGAGGAAAAGCTGATGGTGGTAGATGAGGAAAAGGTGGAGAACATGAGGTCGGAGTCCATTGTAAGGGGCCTTGAGGTAACTTAGGAACTTTTCGCGATCGTGGCCGGTAAATGAAAGATCGTACTGAAGCGCCCAAAATAAATTCGTGCGTGAAACGTCTGCACGTCAAAGGTTAGTAACACTTCGTACACATGCGCCCACAAATCTTATGCGCCGTCTCAAGTGCTAAATCCCGTTAGACTGCTATGTTGTGCACCTACTCTCCTCACCTTCAATCCCAGTATGATCTACTCCGCAACGCAACAATGGTCCTGTAAGTTATTTCCAGTAAACTGCATCGATCATTATAATGTACAGCCACAATCTTTGGTATATGCTCATGTTAGGAGTAGTCCTTAGCCTGGCGTCTCTACGTGTCCTGTTTGCTGGTGCGGCCAACCTTCTTCGGCTCGAACTTCTCTTCGCCGTTCAAGATTCTCTGACCCTGCTCCTTCGTCTCGGGCTGTCAAAGCTATGCGTGAGCACACATAATACGGAGATTAAGCAACATCGTTGCTCACCTTTCCAAGAGTCGTTCCACGGATTTCCTAAAATGATACGTGAGTTACAATACTCTCGGTCATATTCGTCAGCGTACCTTTGCATAGCCTGCAAATAGATATCAGAACCTGAGGTACGAATAATAACGAAGGGGACTCACCAATAACCTTCTCTTTGAAACTGGGTTCGTTACTATCTACAGTAGACCCTGATCCAGGTTGAGTCGCTCCTGCATCATCACGCGTCAGCTGCGTTCGTCTAGCCTAATATTTCCACGCACCCTGTTGGCTTACTTCTGACACTTGTGTGGGCTCTGCGACCTCTGAGGGCATCCTCGAGTCTCCTGTAGCCGGGTTCCAGCTCTGTGGGCCAGCAATTTCATCCTACGGGATAAATGTCAGTCAAAATGACCGGCGGGAAGCCCCAAGGTGTGCATACGTTAGGGATTCCACCACCGAGGGCTGCAGCTTGAGGTGGCACAGACATGATATATGAGAGGTTATTAGAGGTGAGGAAGTTGAGTGTTATTGGGTAAGAGCTACAGCGCCGTTGTCAGCCTTTATACCACTGCTACACTCCATGCCCACTTCTGACGTCAGTGACTGCTACGTGGGCGCCTACCAGTATCCGTGTGCTCCGGGATATTTCGCTAGCGCGCGCCGAGCAAAGACCTGGCATATATACAGCAACATTCCCGATAAATAGCAAGAGGTATACACATTAAGGAGATATTTTCTGGTAGCACAGTTCTACCCAAACGCGTTCAGTAATGCGAAGGTATGTACCGATCTTAAACATACCTAGCGGCGATGTCTGCTGTTTTTGGTCGCAGAATATAGCAGCACCATCGTATCAGAAACCTAAAATCGTCTCCCACCGCGCTTCACTGGTTGCTTGGGACCCGAACCACGAGATGCACCCTTGAGCCTCGCTATTTTCCTTTTTCGCGTTCCTTCGCTATCATCACTGTCGCTATCTGAAGACGTGAATTTCTTCGATTTCTTGGCTTGTCGTACAGGCGACGAATCCGATGAGGCACCTCCTTCTTTGCTTCCTGTTTGCACAGGGGAGTTCGGTCTCGAGCTCATAGCGGCTTTCCCTTTGCGAGCCGAATACGACACCTCATCACCGCTGGACTTCTCGGTCGCAGAGGATTCGTCTGAACGTGAGCACGGATTGTCATTGGTTGACACTGGTTTGCGTGAGGGGCCCGGTGAGGGGCTACGAGTCTGCACACAGCAATTAAATATGGAAAGTCGCGAAGAATGATAGCATACCTTGAGCTTCGATGATTCTGGCTCATATACCGGTTTATACTTTGGTTGTACAACCGGTAATTTGAACTCATACGGAGGTGCCTCAGCAATAATGGGAGCTAAGTGTGAGACGTCAACACAGAAACATTTTCGCAGATGAGTTGACATACGCATGTCTGGAAGAAAGTTGAAAACGGCCGTCATCCGCCGTAGAGACGAAGCAACGCGTGGTTTGGATATTGCAGTGCGGATATGCGTGTCTGTAGTCCTACGCGCAGTCCGCCCAACCTTGTCCACAGACTATGAAACGGTTGAGTATCGTGTCACCCAAAGCAGAGTTGAAGAGTTTCACCTTCTCTAGCTCTGCTTCGCTCTGTGTCCCTACTGCTTCGGGTGAAGCAAATGCCATGTGTGTCACGCTGACCAAGGGCATGATGAGCTGCTTTGAGATAACCTCTGCAGAGATCTATGACACTAAATGATGCCGCTACACTATCAACCATAGAATAGGCCACTACCTTCGGACCCAAGGAGTACGCTTCCCAGCGCCATGTGAACTCCTCGCTTCGTAGCTCAAACGCCAGATCCTGGCAATAGAAGACATGATAAGACTTTGCATGAATAAGCAAGCTATCGCAGAACATGATCTTACCGCATTCCGCGATTCGACTACTTCAAAAGACAAATCTGCGATGCCGCTCAGACTGTGCACAGTCGACAAGAGGTCCAGCGTTTGTCCTCTCCACTCGTCTTCTTCTTCCTCTGACAGCAAGAGAGGAGACGCAATGCCGGGATTACACTCCCGCCATCGACGTGCGATGTGCTTGCTCGATAAGACCTCTCCCCAGACGTGCTTCGTGTCCGTAATCATGATGGTGCAACATTGGTCTACCGTGGAAACGTAGAATTTCTAATCCCCCGTAAGTGTATAGTACAAAGGCCTAAAAAGCACGTACCATAAGATATGAAGTCGATTTCGAGGTATCAGATTTGACTAACCATTATTTGTGCAGTAGGAGAGCTAATTTGTCCTAGATCGAGTGAAGTTGAAGGTCAGGCTCGACATACAGTGTGTTGCTGCGGCATAATCTACTATAAATACAAATCAACATACCTCCTCGAGATACTCCATGTCCTTGTGACGTTGATTCTGCTTGCTGGTAACGGCTAAGATGATAACTTCGCTTCACTTTGGCCAAACTGCCGATCACGTGGCCGCGCAGTACTCATCGTTGTTGAAGCGCCGACAACCACCAGCGTGGAAAATGCGGTCACACACGGAGATCCTCTTATTTCACTCCTATCGTCAATGTCCTATGGTGATCTACATCTAGCAGAGTGCCTTTACTGTATTCCTGGAAACACACGATGATTTGGAACGCTATAAACATGCGCAGCGATTAACAAGCAATTACAGTTGATTACCAATGCGCTCTAGCACTAGCGTAGTGCTTATAAACATCCGATGTTTATAATACCTCCTGCATTTTTCACTCTACCTGGAGTCCTGGTAGAGAGAAAAATACAGGAGGTATTATTATAAACAGGCTAGCAGAAGAAAATACAGGAGTTTCCAAAACACGCATCCTTTGACATGAGTAACCTACAGGGCTGGCATCATGGTGAGCGTTCTATTCAGCTCAAACTGGGTTTCGATGGCCCAATGCGAATGGCCTATACCTGGATCGAGGGCGAAATGCCCCAGGAACATCGTACTTTTCATACTACCCGTCTACCCTTCGTTCCAGTAACCACTCTGGATGAATTTGGCCGACCCTGGTCGTGCATCCTTGCCGGACCTTCTGGAGAGCCTGGATTCATCACAAGCCCAACATGGAATCGGCTAGACATGGTCGTACATACATGGCCCGGTGATCCTCTCGCAACCAACGTTAGAGCGGCGGGCGGAAAGGGGATGCTCACTGCGGGGATAGGCATTGAGTTTTCTACACGCAGGAGGAACAAGTTTGCGGGCAGTATCATCAATGTACGGCAAAAAGGAGATACATACTGGCTACAAGTGGAAGTAAACCAGGCGATAGGGTACGTCTTTGCTACATCCATGTTAGCATTCAATGCACTGATTTCTACACGCAGAAATTGCCCGAAGTACATCAACATACGCCAACTGGATCCCCATCCTGGTGCAGCCCCAGATATCGTTTATCAGCGGCTGAAAATGGACGCTGACGAGCGACTCCCGGACGAAGTTATTGGGTTCATCCGCACATCGGATACGGTATTCCTTGGTACGACATACGAGGCGCCGAAAGACGAAGCGAAGCGATTTCCATCCCATGTTGGCCAAAACCAGCGAGGGGGGCGACCTGGTTTCATACGCGTGAAGCCCTCAGACGGCAGAACTATCGTACTCCCAGATTTCTCAGGTATATCGCCTTATTATGACACCTCTCTCTGACTAGAACTTAAACTTTGCCTACGCGCAGGTAACAGGTTGCTGACCTCACTAGGCAACATCGAGGCCACTCCACTCGCCTCATACACTTTCGTGAACTTTGTCACTGGGGACATACTGTACCTAACTGGAGATGCGCGTGTCCTCGTTGGCCAGGAGGCCCAAGCAGTCATGCCGCGTCAAAACGCCCTAACCGAGCTGTACCCAACGGGTTTCGTGCTGGTCCGGGACGCACTGCCTGTTCGGCAGAGACCAGGCACGGAGCCTGAGCGAAGCCCATACAGCCCTCCTATCCGTCTTCTGGCAGAGGAGTCCCCCGATGGCGCGTCAATGTTGTTCGACAAAAACTCTGTCGCCACCCTCGTTCGCGTACAGATGCACAGCTCTGACTTGGCCACATTCACATGGGAGACCAGCAGGGCTGTCCACGTGCGACCAGGGCAGACTGCAGTATTGGACTTCAGCGAGCTCGTAGGCGCACCGCGGTACGCACACATGGCACCCACCAACCCGACATCCGTGAACGACGACCGTATCCGCACATGGACGATCTCGAGCGCGCACCTCTCGCCGGAAGGGACGAAGACGTTCGACTTGACGATGCGCGAAAAGCCCGGCGGGACCGTTACTGGTGCGCTGTTCACCATTGCACGCAAGATTGCGACGAGCAGCGGTCCCAACCTGCTCAACGATCTGCGGCCGATCGCGCTGGAGGCGAAGCTTGTGGGGATAGCGGGCAGCTTCACGTTCCGGGAATCGAAACCGCATGCGTCGCTGTGGCTTGCCGGCGGAATTGGCGTTACACCGTTCATGAGCATGTTGGCGGCGATCATGCAGGACAGCAGCTCGCACGATGCCGAGTGGGACGTCGTTCTCGGGCTCGCGACGCGCGAACCAGACGTGCTCTTGCCCCTCCTTCTGGGCCTTCTTGAAGGCGATTGCGCGTCGAAACTACGAATTCGACTACACGTCTTCTCCAATCGCTCTATCTCGACTGCCATCCCAGACGCGCTACAAGACAGTCGAGTGGACTTGCGCATCATTCCCCACACTGGACGGGTCGACGCGAGCTTTTTGGACAGCGTGGATGACATTCGTACTCGGGTGCCTTACATTTGCGGGCCTGAAGAGTTTGAGCGCGGTGTACTCACGCTCCTGGGCGAGCGTGGGGTGCCCAGTGACGCGGTGGTCCGCGAGTCTTTTGAATACTAAGCGTCGGGCAAAGTAAACGGTACGTCTGCCACCGCCTACTAACTGCATTAACTCCACGACTAACGACATTAATATCGTGTCCCTGCGCAGATAGTAACACTGCGTACCAAGCAGGTCCTGGCACCGTCAAAATTATTGCACCCTCGGCAGCTGCGGCAAGATGAACGAAGTCGCCCGTCGCTCATGCATGATTCTCGAACGCGTCTGGAGCACGTCCTCCTACCTCGAGACATAGGCTACCGCCCCAGTGAGCTTGTTGGACAATAAAACCTCCACTGGCTTCCCCCTGTTATCTGCCACCCGCGCCGGCCAGCCTTATAGTTCACGGCAGTAGTACAGTACCATCGAACGTCTGCAGTGCTGTCGTGCGTTAGCGAACATCGGCACACATAATCCCGCACGCTGTACTCTGTAGTATATAAAGCGATAAAAAATAACGATAGTCATACAGTCATAACAGAGTCATCTAATCTACGGACATGAGCAGACGTGTACGGTAGGCATGAGAGGGGGAAAAACAAAACAGTCGAGCTCGTCCGTCTTCGGACGAGGCTGCGTAAGGGATGGGTCGCGGCGGGCGCGAGAAAGAATTATGCGGAGACGGTCGTCAGATAGATAGACAGGGCCCGGGAACCAAACACGCTGAATCTATGCGAATCCTATCGTCCAATAGCTGGGAGAAAATCTGAGGGGAGGTCTAATGAGATGAGAAAGAGGCTGGTTCTGGTCTGTCTAGGATCGCTGGTGTGCTACGAGAGAGGTATGGTAGGAGTAGTACAGTTGCATAAACGCGGACGGGAGGAGAAATATATATATATGAGTGTTCTAGGAGCGACGTGGGTGACATTAAGACGGGGTGCTGGAGTAGGGATAAGACCGAAAAACGAGTCGGAATCAAAGCCGAACGAATGCAAGAAAAAAAAACTTCATCAACGCAACCCGGTGGCCGCCTCAACCTCCCTAAACCGCGGGAGCTCAACGCGCTCGGGCGCATGCGTGTGCATCTCGCGCGGCGCCGGGTCCTCATTCAACAGTCCCTTAACGCCAACCGGCACAGATCGGCGCGGGGGCGGGGACGAGGGCGTCGGCGGGAGCTTAAGCGGGGGCAGACGGATGGGCGGGGACGACGAGCGCGAGCCGGGAACAGACGCAGACGTCGGATCTCCCGCCGAGGCGTGTTCGCCAAGCGAGAAGGTGCTCGCGGTGGGTATATCGGAGAACGGCCGGGCGGGATGTTGTTGCGCCGATGGACGAGACCGGGGATGGATGGGCGTCATACCGAAGGCGACGCGGACCGAGTGGGCGAGGTGGTGGTGGTGCGGCTGGTCGCGATCGCGCGGATGCGAATGGTGTGCGGCCTTGGACCAGAGAGGGGGAGACGGCGCGCGCGAGCTCGATGTGCTGAGTGACCCGCCGAGAGACGCGTTGGCGTGGCTGCGCGGGCTGCTGCCACTGCTGCTCGGTCCGCTCGAGAGTTGCGGTGTGGGCAGGTACGCGACGCTGCGGTCATGCGAGTACGGGTAAGGCTGATACAGTCCCGCGATATTCGAGTGCTGGGTCAACGACACCAGATCGCCCGTGCTGTTGCGTTTGCGGCCACCGAGGGTTACCGTGGGCGGGCTGTCCTGGTGGTAGCTGCCATCGACGGGGCTATCGAGGCTGGGCGGCGGGAGATGAAAGGGCGAGGGCGCGCGCGAGGGGACAGCAGAATGGATGTTGAGCTTGCGCATGCCGCCGAGGAACGGACTCGTCGAGGGCGTGAACGCGATTTCCGATCCGGGTGTTCTGCTGCCGTGGTGCGCTATCGAGGGTTCTGCGTAGCCTGCGGTGGGCGCATGGAGGGCGGTGGGGCGGATCGGCGACGGCACTGCGTGCATCGAGTCGGAGTCTGAGCTAGCGGGCGACGGGCAGTCGTCCTGCGCGTGGCGATGCGGATGCGGTCTGTGCGACGGGTGCGGGTATGGCTGCGCGTTGGCGGAGTGCCCGTGTATGTGCGCATGGCCACGAGCGTCGACCGTGTGCCCTGCGGCGTACTCCCGTCTTGATGAAGATGCACTCAACCGTCGCGCGTGATTGCGATGCGATGCAGGTTCAGCCGGTCGTTCGTGCTCGCGACTACCGAAATAGCCGTCCTTTTCCGGCTGATAGACATAGTTCGGGCTCATCAGAGGCGTCGTCGAGGCACTCTTGCTGACCCTGCCGTGGATGTTGAGGATCTCAGCATGTCTTGCCTCATACTCAGCCCGTCGCAGGACCTCGGTGTGCCTAATCTCATATTCAGCGCGCCGTGCGGCCTCTGCACGCTCGAGAGCGTACAGTTCGTCCATCGCGACGCTGGACAGCGCGCTGAAGGCGGATACGTTTGATGGGAGCATGTGTGGCGGCTCCGTGATGGGTGCCGCGCGAGAGGCGTGGTGATGCGGGGAGTCGGCAGTGTACAGCGCCGTCGGCCGAGCATAGGACTCAGACTAAAATAAACCGCGTGAATGGGAGCGGATGAACGGTCACGGCTGTGGGTGCTCACCTCGTCGTCGCTGTTGGCACGACTCCGGGCCTTCTTCTTGGCACGGACAGTCGAGCTCTCCTGTCTCAGGCCCGGCGTCGAGAGCCGGCTTGACGACGCATCGTTATCGTCGTCGAAGCCGTGCTCCGCGCGGGCCTTTGACTTGGGTTTCGAGCTGTCGCCGCTGGCATTGTGTATGCGCGAGTGCCGCGTCAGTTCGTCCGAGCGCGAGAATCGCTTCTCACATCCGGGGTATGAGCACAGGAAAGGCTTCTCCCCTGTGTGTGTGCGAATGTGTCGGGTCTGAGTGGGCACCGATAAGCACTGTGGGGACGCAGACGGCGGTGAGGCGGAAGGGTGACGTACCTGGTGTTCGAGTCTGCTGAACGCCCTGCCACACAGCGGATAAGGGCATTTGTACGGCCTGGCGACTGCCTTCTCTTGCGGGGGCGGGGGTGGCGGTGGCACCGCAGCATCCATGGCGACTGGCGCGCACATACGCAGCATGGTGACGAAGCGGGGCAGGACGCGGGCGATGCGTGGGCAGAGGTGCGAGCAGGGATATTTATGGGAGTGGTGAGGATCTGGCTGGCTATCATTTGAGAGACCATGGTACTCACGTTGAAGGGAACGGGGCCGTGCCTTGTGCAGGATTAAATAGAGGCGACTTTTGCCGACTGACAGGGACGTGCCGCGTTTACGTGAGAGAAGCTTGAGGGTGGTGGACGGGGTGCAAGCTGGCAGCGCTGAAGAGCCAGCGGGTGTGGGTGTCGAAGCTGATGAGAGAAAAAGGCTGGGTGGCTAGGGGCAGAGAGACGGGCCCAGCAGAGGCGACCGGGGTTTCGCCGCGTCGAAGGGGCTGGTCAGAACGGTGTTGGTTGCGCACAGATGGACGTAAGGAGGACGCAGGATGCCGTGCGTTGAAGGTGAACGTGGGTTTTGACCAAGGTGATGAGGGCTTGATCCAAGCTTGAACGTGGTCGACAGTCGACTCCGGAGCGACAACAGAGCAGATATGCAATCTAGATGGTCGCCGACAGATGAGGTCCACCCCGGCTCACTCGCAGCGTACACCGCACGCACCTTCGTATCCCCAGCCTAGTCCAAATACTCTCGTTCCAAATAGTGTCGTTAGCGTCGCCGGGAAAGCAGCTGTTCCCCCACACCGTCACCGGCGCGTTTTGTACAAAACCTGGACGAAATTTTCGGGCAGAAAATGACGGACGCGGCAGGCAGAGCAGGCCTACAGCCGCCAGGGTTTCTCCGCACGGCTCCGGTCCGGAACAATCCCTGGCCTATTCAGGGACTTCCGCCTCAGCCACTGCAACTTGCCTCCGTTCTTGTCTCTCGCGCAGAATGCAGCTGCGTTGCAACACGACGGCGAACGCTGGTGCAGTGTATTCCTAATTATCCGCAATAATGAGTGCATGTGCTGATTCTGCGCGCTTCTTCCCAGAATCAGATGCTGCTGGCGCATTTTAGTCTCGATTCTGATGTCTCTCGGGTCCTGCTACTGCACCCTCCACAGTGGCTTATCGCTCTGCACACTTGCATCCCGGAAATTAAGGTACTTCACCCCAGGCAATGCTTGGCCAGACCCGGCTCTATCCCAGGCAGGGGTCGTCTGGGCACCGTCTGCGCTGCATTATTGGGTGCAGTGGTTATTTCAACCATTCTCGCCATGCTGCTCGAAGGATTGTGCCTACATATCTCACCTGACTGCAAGCATTGGTATTCACGCCAGCGTGGCGACCACCCGCGTTCTCATCAGATGACCATCCCCGGACTCAACTCATCAACATGAATGCGACACGTATCTGGAACTGCTTGGCTAAATGGCGCTCCCATGAATGGTGCGACGTGACTGGTGAAAATCAGGACTTATACCGGGCACAACGTGTGGACAAGGACAAGATAGCCGTCAACCCGCTAGAATGTATGTTCAGACGCGCCTCCTGTCTTAAGCGTACTCAATTCTGCACCAGTAAGTGTTGTTGCGACGAGACGGATGTATGCTATCCCCCACCAACAGCTTCCTTTTGAAAGTAGATCATGAGGTTGCCGTATTTCACACTCATGATCAGGCGACACGCATGTTCAATACCCCAACATCTGTTCGTGGGACCACACTTGCACAATCCACACACCGCCTTTCTTATGTTGTGCATCGTCAAAATCAAAATCGGGCCCGTGAATAAGGGAGATCTGCATCTTACGGAAGGGCCGGGACAGCTTTCGGTAAGACCCCGGCCTTTTCGCACCCATTGTCTAAAATGACCGTTAACTCCTGATTTTAGGTTCCCCTAGCGTTCCCGCCACGTCCCCGCATCTCCAGTCTGGGGAAGTGTCAGCGGCCGTGATCCAGCGCCGGATCACCCGCTACCACGCCCTCCGCCGAATGCTCCCCCAGTCCCCCGCCGCTCGTCGTCGAACGGTCCAGCCCTCGCGTAGTTTTGGACGCAACAGCCCACGCTCGCCTCAAGCGTACACGACGATCCCGCGCGCGTATGACGAACAGCGGTCTCGACCGCCCACCCGTTATCTAAGCGTTAGGCTGCGTGGGAGCCCAAACACCCTACGCTCGCCAGCATGCGTCATCCTCCCTCGAACTCTGCGCGCGCGGGTTCTCAGCTGACACCCAGATAGATTTTTCTACACGATGGCCTGCAGCCAAAGTCTCCTCACCGCCGGGTTACGAGTGGCACAAACCGCTGCGTGTTCGTTCAGAGCTGATAAAGCGCACGGCGTTGCGGGTCGGTGCGGTACTTCCCACCCGTTTCCCCAGGATTACTCCACACAGTGCGGGGGCTGCCATGGACGCGTTCCTAGGCGCAAGTCTATCCCGGCTCGCCAATCCTTGTATATCAGACGCCCACCGCGAATGCCCATGCAAAGCACATGATTTTCGATTTTCGCGGCTTCTGATCAGCACGTTGTCGCGAACGCGCGCTGAGCTGACCCTCTTCCTTTCGTGCAGATATCGCGAACATCAGGGTCATCAAGCAGCGCGCACCATCCTGTACGTACACCATCTGGGGTCTGTTCTGTTCCTCCGCCGCAGACGAGCCAGCACCTTCGATCTCAGCGACTTTGCACCGCCAAAAAGGGTTTTTCTCCGTGCAGAAATCCTGGCTCAGCAAGACAAACATAGAACGCAGGACTCGCACTCGTACTCGATGACGTTGCATGGCTGCGAGGCAGAAAAGGCGGACGGCCTGGACACGACTCGCTTCGCGGGGATGCAGCGGCCGCGTTCTATTCGCCCGCTCGAGCCAAAACGACGAGGTGCCGTCTGGGGCGATCGGGGCCGCTTCGCATTTCTCCTCGCCGCTTCGACTTCGTGCAACCGCGCTGCTTCGTGCGACGACCGGCGTCCTAATAACTGCTTGTACAGTACTCGCGTCGACGATACCAATACAGTACCAATACCAATCGGGCGGCACCGCGTCTCGGTAGGCATCTGCGGCGACGTCGTCATGCACGGCCGTATGACGCGTTCGGTTGTTTGTTCGTACTGTGCTACTGACTCGCGCACCGCAGGATCTCAGCTCCGTTTACCCGACGCCCTCCTACCCTCCTCCCCATCTATCCATCTATCCATCCTTCCCTGGATATAACCTTCGCCAACAGATCTTCCACCGAAGACGACGATTGACGTTCCCGGTTATACGTCGGGCGGAGTATACTCGCTAGCCAAACGCTGGACCCCCAACCCGTACTGACTGTATAGATATGCAGCAGCCCCTCCTTGACAGCGCACCTCATGTCCGCCCCTTCCACACCCATTCTGTTGTGCGACGGAGACACCCACCCTGTTTGTTCATCCACCATCAGCCACCCTCCGTCTCCCGAAATGAACGGCCCCGTCCAGACGCACGATTAAGTGTGCTTACCCTGGGTACGCATAAGCGCATTCAGACGTGCGTCTTGCACCATCGACGCTCTGACTGTACTTTCAAGCCGATGGCTGCAGTGCTCTGAACAGGCGAGGGAGGATCAAGCAGCGGTGCGTGTCATTATTCGTATCTCATCGGCCGAAGTGCAATGGTATAGAACATATGCCTGCATATATCATCGTCCGCGCATATGATGGGGTTGCTTTGCGTCTGCTTCGTGGCATCATCCATCAGGTTCCTGCAAACTTCAGACTTCGCATTTCCGACTCATCAGCCCAACTAATGACTGTAGTATGACTGTCCGTTTCGGCGTCAGGTCTACGATACTACGCCTTGGTCATGCCATGCTCAAGCCGGGTCCAGCACGCCGCAAAGATATGTGCAATGTAGTGTAAGCCCAATCGTCTATAATCCCAATCCCGTAGTCCAGCTAAGTGTATGATACAAATCACTATTTTGAATCACAATAAAATGATTTTGTCTCGGATAGACCATGATGTGTGTATGTGTAAGCCCAGAGCCGAACGACCCATCCTCGACTTCCCGTCTCCGGCAAGCCGCATGCAATATCAATCGTAGAGTGTGCTACATAATTTCCGTGAATATCGACGTCTACGCGTGAAGGATTATGCTGCAGTACTCACCACCGTCACGCTCACCACGCAGCGCCGACCTTGTCCGCGCGCAGCTCTACTTCAGGCTCTGCATTCTACATCGCCAACGTGTGTATGTCAGCCTAAGCATATACAGAACAAGGGAAACGGAACGGGCACTTACGGGAACGGGCGCCGCGGTGACAGCGACAACGAGCAGCATAACAGCGGCGACGAGTTTCGTGGAGAAGAACATTGTTTATAGTCGGATGTTACGAAAACGAAGTGTTCTAATGTGTATGTGGTGGCTCGAGTCGAGGGCGAGAGAGTATGTAGCTATGTCCCTGCACATCCAACCACTTTAAATACAGCAGCAACATCCAGGGCAGGCAGCGCCGTATGATCTGGTGGCACCGCAGCATGATCGGACCGCACACAAACGTGCAAATTCGCCCAGGCACAATGCCGGCATGGGGAGAAGACGCTTTGTAGGCGAGCGCATTTGGGGCCTGGCATGCCAGGCACCGAGGTTTCGTTCGCCCACGGAACTTCAGTGGAACTTCCAGAGCGGTTGGATGCCGCGGCTAGGCGGTTAGGACGACTCACGTTGGCTCTTGTTTACCCGCCACAGGCGACTGCAGGACGTGTTATGACACTAGTGGCGCGGACTAAGACAGGCTGGTGGGTGCGGTCTGGCGGCGAACGGACGCAGTAAGGAAGGGATGACAAGACAGCGGAACTTTTATTGTTAAACACGTATTGGTTCATATCCGCACAGCGGCAGTCGTTGTTTTGAGCTAGGAACGCCGCGCTCTAGACGTGTTCGAAAATCGTTCATTGCTGCGTTTAATTTACCGCGGTTGCCGTGTAATTTCGACGGTGGCAGGGTCTGCTTTGTACTGGACACAGTGTGCTGACTGCACAGACAGGAACACAAATGTCGTCAGTCGCCGAGTCGATACAAGCCGTAACAGCGGCGGACGTACCGTGTGCATTTGCGTTGGACGTCGCTTATAACCAGTAATTCAACAGACTTCCGGAAAACCGCGTCGTTGGACACCCCCACCGCGCTCGAAACCCTCAGGCCCGCAGATGCAAGGCACCCGAGTACGTATGTCGCTCACGCCACCCAAGAAAAACGCGGTGGGTGAGGCGTCTTGCGTGTGGAATGATGCCCACGTCCACCCCCCCAGCCCGACCCGTCAGGAATGGCGTGAGGGAGTGTTGTTGTTGGAGAAGACGTACAGCCGAGGTCGCAGCGTCGTCGCACAATCGCCCTTAGAAGTACCGGCTCGTGCGTCGAGAGCCCGAGCACGACGTCCCATTCGACGTCGCGCGACTTGTCGTGTCTGTATGATCGCCGCCAAGATGTTCATGCTCTTGAAAGGTAGATGTCACGCCAATTCCGCCGGTGAGCTTCAGCACTGCATTTCGCATTCACGTTCGGGTTTGATTCCCGGGGTTGTACGTCGAGCGTAAACGTGAAACTGCTCGCTATCGCCACCAACTTCGCCGACTGCTGCAGATCCTTGAGCAGCCCTGGACGCCTGTCCGCGATCTTGCGGACAGCGAGCCGGTCCCCGTCTTGCCAGGATTTTGCGCGCACCGTCAGGTCAAACGTCTTCGTCCTGTCCGGCAAGACGCGCAGACGTGGTCGTATTTCAGAAATATCAGTCCGGGGAGCCCATGTACGCGTACCGCGCTGCGACCGCCAGCTCGTGAATGTCTCCAAGGTCATAGCTGTGCAGCTGCACACAAACAAAGGTGACGGCGGAGTTCTCGTCAAAGAGCCTTAGCTTGGCCTCGGGTGTCTCCTCTGCGAGAAGACGGATAGGGGCTGTATAGGCTCCGCTCAGGCTCCGTTCATGGCTTCTACAGGAAAGAGAGGATGAGCACGAAAGTGGTCGATGAAAGGCGTGTTTTTACGGGGCATGACAGCTTGAGCCGCCGGCATTCAGGTACAGGATGCCCCGTTGGCAAATTCCACGCGAGTGTACTCGGTGAATGGTTTGCTCTCGATGCTGCCCAATGGAGTCATCCAGCCACTGCTTGCGCGTTATCAAAATTTTACTTGTGCTCAGAAAGTGTTCAAAACAAGGCAGCGCACCTGAGTAATCCGGCTGTAAGGCCAGGTACGACCAGATTGATCTCAGGTAGTTGTTGTAACGAAGGGCAGGTATATGATGTGGAAAGCACAATACGCTCCTGGGCTATTTTGTCTTCGTATACGCGTGTAGGCCGTTCGCACTGCGCCGTCGAAGCCTAGATTGTGCTGAATAAACGCTCACTATGATATCAACCCTGCAGATCACTCATGCCAAAGAATGCATGTTGCGGGATAAGGCTCTTGTATTCTTCTCGATATGCCAGAACACATTGGGATCAGTTCTGTTGTAACTTGTTAGAGATACTGAGCATGTCCTGCCAAAGTAAGTCATCGTTTCTTTAACAGAAACCCTACATTCTGCTAGATAGACATCACCATGGACATGATAGAGAGAGCAGAGGTCCCTAAGTGTTACCGCATATCATATACTCGCGTCTTACGAGCGCTTATGTCACCGGAAGCCGTGACACCACGTGATCAACGCGTCGTTCGTGACAATTTCGCGTACGCCTTCACTTTGCAGCTTCTACCTGGACAATATCGAAAACTCCCCGCTTAGACTACTCACAATTGACCACTATGTCTGGTGCAGCGGCTGGCAGTTCCTTCCAAAATGTCACTGACGCTCAGCTTCGATCTCAAATATCCGCCACCATTGCTGGCTCTCAAACACAGCGCCCAACGCCAACGCCAGGTGAGTACGAAGAAGCGATGCGAGTGTTTTGTGCTCATAGGCTGACTCCGAAAAAATACGACAGTATACTTGAACAACATCAGGCAATGGTCTCACTCTGTTACGCCACCTCCAACGAACGGCAGGTCAAATCCTAGCCGAAAAGCTAGGGCGACGAAGGGGAGCTCTTTGGCACCAACTCCTACCACGCAGAATGCTGCATTACCTCGTGTCTCTGTTCCGCCTGTGGCATCGACCTCGCAGGCTCAAGGCTTACCTCGTACTCACCCACAGAACTCTGCGCCGTATCCTCCGCGGACCTCACTACCCACTGCCACACAAGCTCTCCATACGACCTACCCCTCCCGACTCAGGACGGGCGTGACCCTACTCATGCAGCCCATATTCGCGAGCGCTTCAAGCACGGCAGCAGCCACACGTACAACGCGAAGAGGGGGTATTGTCAACTATGCAGACCCAGGCTCTGGAGACGAGTTCCCCGACGCGGGAGCCATCGATTCTGAGGATTCGGACTTCATGGCCAGTGGGGGCACCAGAGCTGCGACGCGTAGTGCGCGACTGTCGAGCAGGGCTCCAGTAGGTGCTGGGGTATTCAGTGCGGGAGGGGCGACTATGATCATGCAGGCACCACAACCTAGTTCGCAGCCGCAGAGAAACGAGATTGACCAGAGCTATCTGGGGATGGTCCCGCCGTCTAGGTTCATTACACCGAAAGCAGCACCACTCACGAAGCTTCAGTATTAGTGAGTCCAATCTCGCCTCTTTAGCATCAGTGCTATAACATACTCGTTCCAGTCCCCCTGATGCCCTTGAAATGCAAGCACGTAGAACAACTGCGTTAATTCCCATCCGTGTCGAGTTTGAAACTGAGACGCACCGAATACGTGACTGCTTCGTTTGGAACCTTACTGAAAACCTCATCACACCCGAGATGTTCGCGCAGACGTTTTGTATGGACCTAGACCTCCCTCCGAACCCTTGGGTCGAGACCATCGCGAACCAGATACGGGCGCAAATAGAAGATCACGAAAGTGTCGCTGCTGTGGACTTTGACCTGGACGCGCTTAACATATACGGTCCAGGCGAGGACGAAGTCCCGGAGTGCCGCGTGATCTTGAGCGTAAGCTGCTTTCATTCCCTGCCATTCACACAGTCGTTGAAAAGCTTTTTTCTTTGTCGTAGATTGACGTGCAAATAGCGACATATCATTTGACGGACCACATTGAATGGGACCTGCTTTCCCCGCTGACTCCAGAGACCTTCGCTATGACGCTATGTGCGGACCTCGGTCTATCCGGCGAAGCTGTGCCGCTCGTCGCTCACGCCATCCACGAAGAGCTGATCAAGCACAAACGGGACGCTATAGAATGGGGAGTAATAGGAGGAGAGACGCAGCCCGTCAGTACAGAGGACCATCCACGAGACAGAAGCGGGTTCAGCTTGCTCAAAGACAAGACTGGGCTGGGATTGAGCTGGGGGCGTGCGCCTAGGGATGGACGGGGGCCGAAGCCACTACGGAGTGTGTGGCGCGATTGGGCAGAGGCTGAGGAGTTCCGGACGCGATTCGAGGTTCTTAGTGCTGAGGAGGTGGAACGCAGAGAGATTGAGCGGGAACGATCGACTCGGTGCGTCTTGTGTAGTTTGCTACGGTATACAGCGACCAAACTCACGTACTGCTCGAAGCCGTCTACGCCGAGAAACATCGAAGTTCCAAAGCCAAGCTGCGTCAAGGAGGCGGAGATAGCATTAGATATGCAGATGCCAATTCAACTGTTGTATGCTCTCTCCTTGTTCATTGTGCTACTTTACGATGCCGGTAATTTGTACGTGCAGATTCTGTTTGACATGCTCTCTTGTGAGAGCCATCACGCGGAAAACCCAATTAGGCAACTGAAATAGTTGGAGCAAAGTGTATAATTATAAAGCTACTAAGTTTTACGCAGATTATAGATGTATTCCGCCATTGTCAACCCCTTCAGCAACACTAGCATCATGTCTAGCGACCGATTCACCCTGTGCATGCACTCTCGCTCAGAACGAGCAGTGGACGTAGCGGTCGTGGTGGTGTTCGCGGTGGTGCTCGTGGTGGACATGAAAGTAGTCATCTGCGTCCAGTATTCAATCAGACAGCACGTTGCAAGACAACGCAGGTTTCGTACCAATCATCAAGCGAAGAGTCTTATCCTCGGCAACCCCCTCACCAACAGCCAGGAGCTCTAGAAGATCGCCGTGCTCCTCAATCCTCTTGCCGCCAATGGTCTCCCAGTGTACTCTGCTACGAAGGTGTTTCGCCAAATAGCCTTGTTGGAAGATGTGGTTGGTAAGGTGAGCAACCTTGGGATGTACGGTGCAAGCGGCAGTATGCAAAGCTTCCACCTTGACACGCTGCTTCACTAGAGCTGTCCCAGCTGCAGAGCTGGTGTAGTGGTAGCTGAACCATACAGCAGGGGGAATATCCGCTATGATGACCAGTACTTCAGTCGCGCACTAGAGTGATATACGTGAAACCTTACCGATGATGAGACGGAGGGCAGTCTCCTCGCACTTTCCGACCCCTTGCAGAACAAGTTCCTCTACTGCCAAGCTTCCCTTCACCTTCTCACCGTTGCTCTTCTCCCAGTATGTCACAGGACGGTACTTCGACTCGACAAATCCCTCCGCGAAAATGTAATCAAGCACATCCTCGAGGTCGGTGAGCTTGCCACCGTGGGCTCCGAGGTCAATGAGCTGGGCTGTACTGGGACGGCTGACACGGGAGGTCTGGTGGTATGTGAGCCAAATTTCTGTGCAGGTCATGGTGATAAAGGACGTGAACACTGAAGATATCCTGGGCGAGAGTAGGAGAGCTGGCCTCAGTCAGTGAAGAAGCTAAGACACCAATACCGCCACATATTTATACCCGTCTTCCGTACGCAGGAGCGTTTGACGTGGCACGATGCTCGTAAATTGCGCCCAGCAAACACTAGCGTGATTGCCGTGGTCGTCCGCTCCGAGAGGCAATTAGCAAGAGAGGCGGGAGCGGCGCCGAAATGATGATTACCGACGATCACATCTTCCTAGCCGCATTTCCACACTTCCGCAGAACACATAGGCCCGACTCTACTTCAGTGCTCTTGGGTATTGAAGCTCCCCAAATGAGTTTCCCGAAATTGAGCGGTACTCCAGTCGCCACCAAAGCACTCCTACCTAGGCAAGGTTTTGTCTTCCTCCACAAGCGCATACGGCACGAAACGACCATTACCGCAGAACTTCTATTGCCTATTTTAGCGGATTAAGAAGTGGTAAGACACGGACGTGTTACTGAGTACTGACAGATGGAAATTGAAGAGACAGGCATCTAAAGTCACGGCCTTCGATGCGCGTGTGAGAGCGGTCGTCACAACAACACCGTCAGTACTTCAGACATGCTGTGTCGGCGCAGATGGCAGTGAAATAGAATGCAGAACTGCCGGAATGCAAGAGAGCGGGTGGTCGAAAGGCCCGACTGAGGATAACTTTGGCATAGACATCTGTTTTTTCAAAACATTCCAGCTGTCTACCATTTTGAAAGGCACAAACATCGTGTAGTTTTCTAGTTAAAGACTGGACTGGGATCGTGGCATGTCGCGACAGTACAGTGCCCTGCGCCAAAAACCGACGCCTCTCGGGAGCGCCCACCGAGCAACTACAGGCTGCCCCCTTCGAAATTTGGGAAGAAAGTGACCTCGGAGAGCGTAAAAATGCATTGTTATTTCTTTGATGTCACGTGACCCACTCTCAATTTCGGATTGCAAAAAAATTTAAGCGCTTGATGTGAAAGCTGGGCTATAAGTGCATATTTAGGTCTTGTAATAAAGCTTTCAGTTTTTATTATTTCATTTCCAAGTGGGTATTGCTGAGATAACAGGCTGTGTGAAACAATTTGCGCTGTGGAAGAATGGGTCCGGAGTTTGCCAGGAAAGTATTACATAACTGGGCGCCCATGATTACATAACAGAATAGCCTTATTTGGCTATTAAGCGCTGTCCAAATAAGGAAACTCTCAATTTCCGTTGCTCCAAAATTTAGATCTTCTCTAAGGACAAAATGGATGAGATAAATCAACGCATAGACTATGTTCTTCATGTTCTAGCATGTTTCTAAGGTATTCGGAGGAGTGTGGTGTGAGCAGATACAGAACCCAGTTTGAGCGTGCCAAGAGGTCGGTTTTGAGCGCTGGGCACTGTATAACGCCTGCATAAAAGCACACGTGACCGCGTGCGCCGTGCCAGAAACGCGGATAGGTTTTGAAAGTGCGTCTTTGTCATTCTGTAGACATACCCGCTGCCGCCTCGCCGTGTGCCCACCTATACATCGTCTCATTACTTCACGCGATTCTCGACAAGGAATGGCACCCAGTGTGGAGTTCTACTGCCCTTGCTTGGCTACAACACCCCATCCGCCACCCCCAAATCTTGCCTCATCGTCCTACAGCTTTCACCCGTTACACAACCTCTTCTTCTGCGAAGAATGTGACGCGATACGGTGCAACCGCTGTGTGATGATAGAAGTTAGCGGATATTATTGTCCGAACTGCTTGTTTGAAGTTCCAAGTGCTAGTGTCCGTGCTGAGAAGAATCGGTGCGTTCGTTCTTACGTGCCCGATGAATGTAGCTTGATGACAAGGGAAGAAAAGCTGCGCCAGGAATTGCTTCATGTGCCCCAACTGCAGAAATACATTAACTGTGGTCCCCTCTGACCCTCCTGACGCAGGAGACGGCCGCTCATCGGTTGTAAACACAGTTGGCGAACCACCCTTCTTCCTGTATTGCAATCATTGTCGGTGGGACTCAGCTGAAGTCGGAATTACGTTTGAGAAACCAACTGGATTAGCTGGTACGTTCTCAGCGGCGTGATCATATGTCTTACTAACGATACTCGCTCTGCCACAGCGCAACTGCAGAAGTTTGAAGACTCAGCACCGGAATCGCTGGAATTCGAGCGTTTGAAGGAACATTTTGAGCCTCACCTACGTGCATCCCCATCCACAGGCCCTGCGGCATCGCATTCACACCACACTCACACAAATCCCATCACAGCCGCAGCGTCATCGGCCCTGGCCCGAGACATACCTGGTGTTGCAAAGTACACCCCGAACGCAAGTACAACGTCTCGCAGCCGCTCAGCCAGAGAAAAAGCCAATCGACATGAGATTCCGGATTATCGTGCAAGAGTCGAAGTCGGCACGAGTAACTTCACAATGGGCGGTGGGGGTGACACTGATGTCGAGTTCATCCGACATCTGGAGGACATCAGTGAGGTAGCCACGGTTGAACAAAGATGGGAAAATAGCTGGATGACTTCCTTGCGTACCGAGTGAGTCGTGAATTTTGCGTCTGTTGGCACTCATCTATATCGTATCAGGGAGTTGAAACCTCTACGGATACCGTTACACTCAAAGAAATCGAAGCGTTGTCCAAGCTGTCGGCACATTCTCATCAAACCAGAACAGAAAGCGCAGTCAGTAAGATACAAGATCAAGCTCGTTGCTGCCAACTATCTCCCCGCGATCACCGTCAGTCTACCTCATATGCATGCCCTCCTGGCGCAGATGAAGCGCACAGCCAAATCTGTGCAACTATCAGACTTCGAACATAGCATGCAAGCGGGAAAGACGTACCCTTTCCAGTTGTCTTTCACGAACCCTTTGTATGACCCTATACAAGTTCGGCTACATGTGCAACGATCAGCACCTGCGGTGACGGATTCCATCTCTGCAGAGGATAGCGCAGCAGCCGAGAAGGCGCGCCGTCCGCCGTTTGCTGTAGCACTTCCGAGTGCTGCCTTCCCTATTGCCGCATTCGCCGAGGCTTGGGAATACGAAGATGATGAAGAGATGTTCGGGGTAGAAGAGGAGGACCTCGACGGAGCCCGTGCTGGTGGGAGAGATCAGACGAGAAGGTCAAAGACGATTGGGATCCTGGAGCGGCGGGCCAACGTCACGGTTGTAGGAGGCGAGGTCGTCATTTCGAAAGAAGCGCGTGGCAATGTCAAGGTATGCACACAGCCTACTCCTTTGTATGCAGCACACTGATTCATTGAATGCTATGCACAGTTCAACATGCTCGTCAGCTATACATACCGCTCCGACGACCCCGAGCCTTCAGAAGAGCCAGGCACACCGTCACGGACGCATTCGCAAAACCGACAACCGGAAATGAAGACATTCTCCTTCTACACCGTCATAGACCTCGGTGCAATCCTGCCGCGGGAAGAGACGAAAGCCGAGGCAGAGTACTGAGTAAATGATGTATATTAAATATTTTTACCAGTTCCGGTACATTTAGCTGGTGTGCTATCGAGACAGCTTAGACGGATATACAACTTTTTGCAACCTACAAAAAGAAAACTCGTGGGGCATACACAAAGGTACGAAAGATTCTCTGGATCTACGCTCAGCAAAGATATGAGATACTGTCCGAGGAATATGATAAGACTATGAAGAGGAAACAGTCCCCAAGAACACAAGGGTGGTACCAAACCAGACATATCAAAACCGAGCAGATCAGTAGTGCGAGTCCCACGGATTGTTGTAGGTTCCGTGTTGTGGTGGTGGTGGGCCATCGGGCGGGCCAACGGGCCCCATGTTGTAAGCCGCGGGCGCGGGCTCATTCAGCGGCTGGTATGAACTCTGCAGGTTCATGAACCCAGCCGGCGACCTACGAATCTTCCTGTTCCGCAAGCAGCAGAACACGATAGCGCCGATGATCAGCAGCCCTGCGTTAACGCATATCGCGATCACGACTGTTTTATGCGACTTCACGCGGTCCAAGAACGACGGGTTGTTGTTGACCGACTTGGACGCCCCGCGCACCTTCACAAAGTCGTTGTGAACGGCCGTTGTGTCGTTCGTCGTCGACAGCATCTGCAGGTAGGGGTCCGCCGTCTGGTTGAGTTTGCCTTCCACGAAGTCGCCAAAGTTGATGAACAGATACACGTTGCGAACTGATAGATGAGAAGTTAAGTGCCCAGAGCGACTGCACAGCAATTGTTGCAGACTCACGGAAGCCCATTCCCAGTACCATATCGAAATCAGGGCTTGTAGCTGTGGATATTGGCTGGAACTATACGTCGACCGGTGAGTATCTGTAGAATCTCTATACTATATCAACACGCACTGCACCGACGCATATATGCGAGCCATCGTCATCCGTAGCGTTGAGGTCTATCACGGTGTCCAGCGGGTGCACGGGGAACTTGATTCCACCGAACACGAATGCGATGTTGATCTCAACCTCACAGTCCAGCGTCCATACCGCACCAAGGCCAGAGTCTTTCACAAACTTTGCACCAGGCGCGTTTTCGTAGATAGCATCCGAGATAGCCCTGTCATGAGTTCGTGTAAGCCTCGTGTGACCCAGAAAACACGACTTCGCTTAAAGTAACGACACGCACTTAGGGACCTGCGGGAAGGTGAAACCACTGTCGAACACCGCAGTAAGTTGTGCCTTGTTGCTGGTCGACTTGACGCCTGTCTTGAAGTCGATAGCTTTGCCGTCGGGCCCAATCACCCCGTTCGCGTCCGTGAGCGTTTGCCAGTGCTGGTTACCGGCGTCGTTCACCGCGACCTGCGACACCGGCAGCTGCGGCTGCTTTGTAATGTTCTCGAACCCCGGCAGCACCTCTCCTACTGTCAGCTCTCCAGGGAACACTGCCCCAGGGTCGTCGTCTCGCTGCAGCAGGATGGTAATGAAGTTCGGTGTCGACGTATTCGAGCGAAAGATGTTGTCCAGAGGAGTATCTCCCGACGAGTTCTTTATCTTGCTGAATATCACTGAGCCTGAGTTGGGACCGAGGCCTATGAGGCCGGTGCCCACAGCACTTGTGTTGCTCACAGGAGCATCGACTGGGATTTCCTTTAGTACATCGTACGGGACAGAAGAGAGTTCTAGGTAGACGCACTGTAGACCTGATTCTGGACGGTGTATCCCGCGAATTCGAGCGTTGCGGTCTTGATAGATCCTGCGCGGTATAAACTCCTAATCGTATACTATTGTAACATGCTCGTACCGTTTATCTCTCCAATAGCGTATTGCACGTCCGCAGTTTTCCCTGTGTCTATAGCCCCGGGTACGTCCCCTGTTACATATAAATCTGAGCTGGTAGGGGAACAATAAGCTGTCGCTCGACTATGCATGAACCGCTGTAGCGCTCACCTCCCGGTGTCGATGATAACTTCGAACGAGTTGCCTCCGAGAGTGATGTTCGTCGTATATTCTATGTTAGATGAGTCGTCAACGTTCGTGGTACCAGCAATGGATGCTCGTCTTTGTAGTCGACTCGCAGGCGATGGTTTGCCGTGGAGACCGACCCGGAGGGCTGTCGCGGACGCGAATAGTGGGAGAAAGGTAAAGAACGATGCTCGCATGGTAGAATGAAAGCTCGCTCTGCCCGAGAAGCGGTAAGGAAAGTGGAGAGAGAAGAAAGCGACGTCGCGATTAAAAGGATGATGCCAATGCAGAGTTGCAGTGCCTGCGCGTGCCCGGTAGACGCCAATCAGTAATTGCCATCGCCCGAGGCTGTGTCAATGCTGTTACTTCACGTTTGGCAGTCAGAAATACGTAGTGTGAATAGCTCTCTTTTTCATTCATGCTAGCTACAGTATCCGAGATGATTGTGCTGTGACCGCCAGCCCGACGAGGCCGTCGCGGTGTACGGGCGGTAACGCACCGCCTTTCTCATTGACAGCGGCGGGAGGGATCCCGCAGATTCACGTTATTATTATCTCAATGCCTTTGCAGCTCTTTTGTAGCAGGCTCCGTCTCGGAAATATAAGTCACGGGCTCAGAATACATCGTTGTTGTGCATGTTGCGGAAGTAAACCCATGTATCACAACTCCGTCTGGTAAGGGTCTGTTACCAGCTTTATCGGATGAGTATACTTATGCGTCGCCCACGGCGACTTGTCTTGATCGACTGGGGTGATAACAAGTACAATTGAATCCTTTGAAAGATATTTTTGGATCAATTCCTGAGTCGAGTTAATGTGGGACGGACCTTCACAGTAAAAGCACTAGTCGAGAATCCTCCAACGCTGACAGCAAGGGGACGACATCTAGCCTCCCCCGTCCAAACGTACGCCCCGGCTTCCGCCCTATTCTGTGCGGCCACTTTCGTCAATTCCGCCTCACCAATTTCACGACTCTGCCAGGCCAATTGCCCATAGATCTCGCTGCCTAGCCGGCGCTCCAAATAGACACGCACCCCGAACTTCGGCTCGCCCGCGTCCTTTACGCGCACGATATTAGCAAGTCGAGATACGGGATTACGCAAGAAGCCCTTTGGCGATGTGGGGGTGGTGGTAGGCGAGGGCAGCGCTCGCGATGTTGAGGCTTCGCCGTCGTTATTGCCTGGTGTATCTGATGTTGTACTTCCCAGCAGTTTATCGAGGTGGTCTACAGGCGCGCGAAGGTGCAGGCTGAACGGTATGGAGTCTGTGATGGCAAACGTCTGTGCCTTCGGCACAAAGAACTGTATCGCGTTTCAAAACATGAGGAATCTGAAACGCAGAATCACCTACATGGCATTCAATTGGACCGAACCCTGATCCACGAGCGGGCATACTGCTGGCTATGTCTTGCCAGTCCGTATGTATTTGATCAGCAGAGATGACTACTGGTGGATTTCTCGGAATCGCTAACGGTGCCCGGGACCGTGGTCGATACGCGATTACCTGACTTAACCTTGAACCACATACTCAGTCTCAATGCGGATAGCAGCCATGTAAGCGAAATGAACGTACGTCTTCTGCTTCTCCCAGGAAGCAAACCGCTTCTTGGAGACCACGACCGTCACGGAATACCGGAGAAAAGCGAAGATGGTTGGACCACCGCGATACGCTCCTCTGAAAGACGAAGGAAGGGGCAGCGTCCGGTCCTTGTCTTTATACGCGGTCGGGAAAGGTATGCTGAAAGAAAGCTCAGACGGACAGGTCCCACTGCCCTGTTTCTTCCATAGATCATGGACGTTGGAAAAGAGGGTGCTCTCCGCGGTCAGTGTGTCCTCCAGATAAACGGTTACTGATTGTTTTCCTTCAAGCTGTTACGCCAACGAGGTCAGCACGGTCAAAACCCGAACTGGGGGTAGACATGCGCAATACCTTTACGGCTACGGAACGAACGTCTTCCTCGCTGGTTTCTATTCTCCCTTGAACAACTGCATCACGGGCGAACGTAGGCACGTTGGTACCAGCTTGCAGCCCTTGGAGCGTCAGAGTGATTCCGCCCGATCTATACCTGAAGTTGACTCCTTGCCCAGAGCTAGCAGGAATACGTTCAACGAACTCCAAACGCTGCTCATCTTCCTGGGGCTCTTCAACATAGTCTGGTACATCTGTGGAAGGGGAGTACCCTGGCAACTCGGATGCGCCCATCTTCGAACAGTGGCCGTGAGCACGGTGCGCAATGAGCACGACGGTGAGTGCGTTCCTGGACAGATCAGAGTTACGCCACCACACACAGCCTTATGTAGCAGGGGAATTTGAAGTACTGGATATCCAATCGGTGAAGTTCCGTGCGCACCGCAACGTACCTGGACAGCTGAAACGAACTCGTGCATTGTTTACACCGCCTAAACGCAATGGGCACCGACTTTAACGACATACTCAAGTCACGTTAATCAAACAAATGGCACTGCGATTACCTATTACGAGCACAATACAGATAGCATTCTCACCAAAGTCCCTGTACCCAGATTAGACATCCGAGCCCCTCTTGTATTCACTCTCATAACCGGTATATGGCTGATCCCAAGTTTGCTTTGGGCCCATCTGATGCATGTTGAGGTGTGTTGAAGAGGAGTTCATGTCGACGAAGGTTTCTGGCCGTCTTTGACCAGCTGATGGCGCGAGACCCAATTTGGCGGCTTGGGCAGCGGCGCGTCTTCTCTTGCGGCGTACACAGCAGCGCCAGGTGATGAGCCCTGCCATGATGAGCACGAATCCTAAACAGCCAACGAAGATCTCGGGCCATCGGCTGAGGACTTTCTCCTCGTAACTACGTTCAATGACAGTCAGAAGACGCATCCCTGGGAAAAAAATCACTCACAGCTTCTTCTTCTCTTCTGACGATATGGGAGATTTCTGGCCTTGGTCGGCAGGAAGCAGCGCTTGTGCTGTAGAGTTGGTGGTGTCCACGCCGCCCAACCTTACTTGGACGAAGTCGTTGTGCGCAGCAGCTTTGTCAGTCGTAGAGAGGAGCTGAATGAACGGGTCATTGCGGTCATTTGACGTCTCGTCCACCCAGTCGCCGTAATCGAACAGGGCGTAAGCGTTCCGTACTGCCAGGTGTCAATAGCGAACCAATTTCATACTGAATGGAACGCGTACAGAAGGCCATGCCGAGAATGATGTCGTATTCACCGAGCAAGCTGAAGGCGGAGGTGATGGGCTGGAACTGGGAAACAAAGCCTTAATTTGAGTCGCAACGAGGCACATGTCACTTACTGTTCCAAGACAGGTTGGTTTGCCAGTGGAATCAACAATGTTGAAGTCGCTACTAGAGACGTCCAGCGGATGAATCGGGTATTCGACACCACCAAACATGAAGCTCAGGTTGATCAGCTGTGTGCATGGGACGGTCCAGGCTTGCAGGGCCTCGCTGTACTCCGCGCCCTGCACTCGTCCATAAATAGCGTCGGACATGGCACGCGGCACTTGCGGGAGAGTGTACCCAGAGTCGAACACCGCAATCAGTTGGTTCTTGGGTGCACTGGGGACGATAGATTTGACTGCAATCGGTTGGCCGTCTGGCCCAATGACACCAAAGGCATCGGTGTACGCCTGCCAATGCTGATCTTGGTCCGTGAGACGGTGGACCTTGTCGACATCGAGTTTCGGCATGCTAGTAACTTTCTCATAGCCGGGGACGAGCTCTGAGATGGTCAGCTGACCTGTGAAGTTCTGTGTTATGGTGCTCTTTCGGTCCAGCAGGACTGACATGTAGTTGGCAGACGTCGAATTCTGGGAGAAGATTCGATTCAATACGCTGTTGCCAGCGTCGCCATCGAGTTTGTTTTCGATGACCGATCCTGTGTTCGGACCCAGTCCGATGAGCCCTTCGAAACCCTGTGATTTGATGTCAAGAGAGAATGTGGAGGTGTCCTTCACGAGCACTAGGACCCGCCGGTCAGACTACGAGACGACGTATTTGTAGCCACGTACGATATGCTTGGTCCGGTATGTGATAACCAGCGACATCAAGGTCAGCGGAATTGATGTCACCTGTACTGTGATTTAATATTACGGAAATGCATGTTGTCCAACGGAACATACCTGCTGCCATCCCCACAGCGTACGACACGGAAATAGCCTTCCCAAGGTCTTTCGTGCCGGGGACATCACCAGTCACCCAGAGGTCGGAGCTGCTCACACCGTCAGCCCACTCGCTATGGGGTGGCAACAGAACCGGGCGTACCTGCCCGTGTCGAGGAGGACGGGGATTTCGCGACCACCGAGCGTTATGTTGGCTATGTATTCAGCATTGTGTGTGTTGTGTACGGGGATTGAATGGCTGTCGCGAGCTTGAAGGGTAGCATAGGGAGAGGTTCGCACGCGAACTGAGAGGTTAACAGCATGTACAGAAGTGAGAAGCAGAGACCAGAGGGAAGATTCGAGAGCAAGGGTCCTCATTCAGAGCGAGGAAAACGAGTGTGATAGATAAAAAGAATGTAAGGCCAGTAGATTCTGGCCACGAAGAGTCAGGTAGATGGTAGTAACGGTGAAGAAGCTGTTTCGTCTTGGTTTCGTCCAAGCTTCGCCAAGGCTAGGCGCTTGGGGATGATTGGGCGTCACAATCATCCCGAGCTTTGGACGAATTCCGAGATATATTTCGAACTCTACGACCATACACAACCTCCGTCATCATTCTTCTTACATTTAAAGACAAACTACCAGTGCTAGAGTCATGAAATACGATGATTCTCTCTACCGACACTCTTCCATTCAGCTGCTAAAGCCAGAGCTTCCTCTCTCGTGATGTAAAACAAATCCGAGCTTGAATGGCAAGTTGGTCTGAACAACCTACTATGCCGACTCTCAAAGCACGTACGGCAGGTGTGGACTTAAGGACGGAGGATATGACCGTGGCCCTCCGACACACTTGAAGGTACCGCTGATCCGTGTCTCCAGGGCGCACAGCAACCGCAACTGCCAACAACCAAATCATGGAGGCGCTGATTGGCAGAGTGTATAGTGCACAAGATAACCAACACCGTTTCTTCCCCCTCAACTCATCACCGCGAGGATTCACAATTATTCAGTGAGGCCTGGGTTGCCTCCATTTTCCATTCTTTTCTTCTACACAGCTGGAATACTGTCCTTTACAGTCGCAGGTCGAAGCGTGACGAGATCGTCGTCGGGAAATATCGAACAACATACATCATGCGGCATGGAAACTCAACAGACCCACAAGAAGGGGCAGAGATGGGGGATGCGCAGGCTATACAGGTCGAGGAAACTGTGATGGAGGACATACCATTATCGGCCCTTCCAACCAACCAGGCGGGTTCGAGTAATGGGGTCGGGGCAGCGCGGGTTGAGGCGGATCCACTACCCTCAAAGCGTGGCGAAATCGGCTACCGAGAGCCAGAGCACACTGACAGCTCTGAAACTACCGCACCGACATCGCAACCCGGATTACCAGCCCGCCATCCTGCAGAGCGAGAACCTGCCGGAGAATCGAACGCTACGCCGTCCACCGACGCAGCGGCTTCTGCTAGCGGTGGCGATATATCGTCTGTGCGCACAAGATCAAGCACGAAGCGTTTGCTAGCGAGGCTGAGGCCAGTGCAATGCAAAGGCATACTTGTGTCCTCCCTCGCCACCTTCGTCCTCCAAGTTCTACTCTTCATTGCAACTATCGCGGGATGGGCTCTCCTCACCAATCACGTTTCCTCCGCCGTCAGCGTCAACCCAGATGCAGGTCCAAATGGGCTCAATACAACTCAAATCTTCATCCACGTCGCCTTCGCGATCGGCGCGCTCGCCCAACTCGTCTTCCTCGAACGCAGCATCTACCATATGCGCGCACAGCGCTGGGCCCACGTACACGGCCCTGATCTTCCTATGCATACTGGAGGTCGGCGAACAAACGCGATGGCGATGGGCTTTGCGCCGTGGAGCCGCCCGCCGTTGCCAACGTACGCCGCTGCGCTGGCGCAAAGCGGCGTCGGCACGGGCGACGTCGAAGATAACGTGATTGCGGTACCCCCTCCTCCCGCGTACGGCCACACCCGAGGGAGCCGGCTGGTCCTATCGGGCCTGTTGACAGACAGCATGCGCGAGCAGAGAGCACGAGCAAAAGCCGATGTGATTGCACGGGCCAATGCGGAGGGTGGTTCCGTCAGAGGCAGTTGGGCCAGTGGGGAAACTGATAGCCGACCCATGAGCTATGTCAGTCGGGATGAGGAGTGGGAGGAGAGGCGGGACGCTATGCGTTCTGCAGCACTTGAAGAGACTCTGGCTCGTCTTGAAGATTCTCCTGCCCCAGCCAGAAGTTCTTAACAGTGTTCCAAAAGCTTTGTATCCAGTACCACACCTCTGCACTCTTGTACGCGCTACCCTTACCCAACTACGTTCTACACCTCTTCAGCGGAATGTTTTAGCCTCTACCGGAAATGGACCATTTGTAGTACCTTCTATCGCTTGATATCAGTATATACGCAGGTTCATATATCGAATTCGAAGTTCAGAAAGCCATCTATTAATGTGTGAAAACGCGGGGTATCCGGTACAGGCGGACTGACGACGCATTCCTCAATCAGACAGCAGCCGGCTATAGCCGACGTGACTGAGACGGTCGCTCGCAGTAAACGGTCTACCGAATATACATAGCTCCGTTCGACCGCTGTATTCGCGACTCACTCTTGAATGCCTACGTTCCAGCTCACTGCCAGCACCTAAAGCACCTAATTCCTGTCAACCTGACTTACAACCTATAGGATATACCCCAGAATGGAGCTTGATCATGTTACGAAAGGCAAACATGAGGTACTAGAAGAGGAGCGCAAGGGCTTGCTCTCCGAGTCCAGCGCGTACCGCGACGACAACTACGACGATGAGGACATTCCCGAAGTGCAGCATAAGTCGCGGCGATGGCTGTATGGTGCAGCTATTGGCTTCATCGTGCTCATCCTGGGAGCCGTCTTCGTTCCGCCGCTGGTTCGCGCTGTGCGCCCGCCACCCAAGCCTGTCGCCGACTTCGACAGTCAGAAGCTGAGGAGCAACGGCACACATCTGTTCAAGAAGACAGCATTGATTGTGTCTATAGATGGGCTGCGGTGAGTAGTACGTTGTCTCCTACTATGCTGTGTGGCTGAAGGCCGCTGTAGAGCGGACTACCTCGATCGCGGGTTAACACCCCACTTGCTTGCTATCAGTAAGAAAGGGTTGCGTGCGAAGTCTATGAGACCTATATTTCCAGTGAGTTTGATTCACATAGTATACATGACATGCTACTGACTCAGGTATACTCAGACTTTGACTTTCCCGTGAGTTCACGTTGCAAGGCATGGAATGATTCGTTAAAACTGACAGTCAGATGTTACGAGGAATCATTGGGCTCTCATGTCAGTATCATTACCGCGCATTCAAGGTCTCTACTCATATCATGTTGCAGGACCGGTCTGTACGCCGAGTCACATGGAATTGTGGCAAACGTAAAGGAAACGTGTGCTTTATGACGCAAGATACTGAAATCCTATTTGACAGAACTTCTGGGATCCTCAGAGCAAGACGGAGTTCCACTACAACAGGATTGAGTCATGTTGGAACTCGTCGTGGTGGTACGGCGAACCTGTGAGCTCCTATCTCTCTCGTGTGCGTTCCGAACCTCATAAAGGCCAAGATGTGGGAAACAGCAGAACGAGCGGGGATCATTACAGGCAACTTGATGTGGTACGTAACTGGAATGCGTCGTGTGTTCGTCGGTCTCATGAGTCTCTAGGCCAGGCCCTCCGGAAACTAGAACAGGGGTGGCTCCCACATATTTCGTCCCATGGAAGGTACCCGTTCGCGAAGCACATATATTTCGGCTAGCATATTGAGTCGTTCTTGTTTCAGGACAAGGTGCCGTTGAAGTGGAAGCATGACAAACTCATGTCATGGATTGATCTCCCTTTGGACCAACGACCACAATTAATTATGGGTAAGTCATGCTTGACAGGCCTCATGAGCAATCTCACCCATCTTCTCCGCAGCATATGAACCTTCGTTGGATCAAGCAGGTCATCTCAGAGGGCCCTACTCGGCCCTGGTTAACGTACGTCCGAATGATTTGCGCCCATAATAGAACATGCTCACGCTTCGTCTCGTTCAGAAAACGCTAGAACAAGTCGATAGATTTGCAAAGGACCTACAGGAGTCTCTCGAAGCTCGAAATTTGACAGAGATCGTCGATGTCGTGTTCGTCAGTGATCACGGCATGACGGATACAAGCCATCCGGAGCTTCTGTATATGGACGATATCCTTGGCGACGGCTTCAAGGAAATCGAGCATCAGGACGGTAAGAGCATTATCCGTAGATGGCGACGCGTATTCATGATGAATGTGAAGGTTGGCCGTCTGTTGGTGTTAGGTTCCATCCGGAAACCAACAGCTCGCATTACTTGAACGTGCTCTTGGAAGCAGCAGCAGAAAGTAACGGCAAGTTTGAGGTGTACACTCACGACACCATGCCCAATCGATGGCATTTCGCGCATAATGACCGTATTGCACCTATCTACATCATACCGAACGAGGGTTATGCGCTCACGGACCGAATAGAGAACGGTACCGGCATGAACAAAGGGGTGAGTGCCGTCGTGTTTTTCGCTTCAGATCCATCTCAATCTTAATTTCAACAGAACCACGGCTACGACAATGCGCAACAGTCCATGCACGCAATGTTCGTGGCCCATGGCCCGTTCTCGTCCGTCGTCAAGGCAATCGAACAGTCCTCGCACTCAGGGATATTCAAGCGATGGCTTTCCCGGCCCAACAAGGGCTGGCATTCAACGTCAGATGACACCTACGTTATGGAAACGTTCCAAAACGTGGAGATATACAACCTCATGATGAAGCTGGTCGGCTTAGAAAACTTCGCCGCGCCGACGAACGGTACGCCAGGATTCTGGGACAAATACTTCTGAGGTCATTCTTCGGTCCCTGGTTCCTTGTTCTTTCACGCATTGTTAGCGCATCTGGTAAAGACCACCCTAGAGATTTTTAGTTCGGATAATACTGTAGATCTAATACGTCACGAGTTTGAGGCACCTGGAAGGGCGCTTTGGTCCTATTTGGCAACATCCTGTGATCCTAATAGGCGCAAATACCCCCGTAATGGAAATTCGTCCAGAGGTTTGTTGAACGAGCTTTCGTCTCCTCCGGTCATCCTCGTCGTATCCTTGACTCGCTACACAGCATTTGACAAAACGGCTGCGGCAGATCCAGCTTGAACAGTTAACCTTCTTTTCAACGCCCTCCGATCCGGTCTCTGCAGACGCCACCGGTATTATGAGTCAAGTTCGAGGGCTTGAGAACGCCGCGGTTCCGGTGCTTATTGCACTAGTGACTCGGTGCAATTTCGCAGTGACAGCGCTACTCTAGCGCTACTGGCACGGCTTACGACTTTCTTACTGTATCCTACTGTTCAAATGTCCTTCCGCGGTCAAGGCTATGCCCTTTCGATGAAAATCATGACCTGGACGGAAGCCGCAGTGCAGAGCCGGCGCCAGGGCCCTCCGCTAAGGGGCGTTGCATCGGGGCCATAGCCAGTCGTCCGCGTCAATCCCCTGGCACGTTTTGACTGTGCTGTGCCTCGCCTATGCTTGTGTTGGCCGTCGAGGTGAGGAGTCACAGTCATCGCGCTACGGGCGTGGCCAATCACGCTTCTTGGCCCTATATCACGCTTCTTCGATGGTTCTCATAAAGGGGCTTGTTACGATGCTTTATTTCCGTAAACCCGCGCCACACACACTCCTCTTCCATTTATACTAGATGGTAGATGCATCGCCCACCATAGCAAGCACCTCAACAACCAACATGAACCTACCCCCTTCCTACTCACCGTCGTTAGCGTCCCCTGAGTACAGCGTCGAGCCTCAGGACGATGAACGGCGACTGGAGCTGTCTACGCTGAAGCGTCGTAGTGTCCCCAGTGACACTTACACAAGAACGTCGCGAACTATTAAGGTCGTTCTCCACGACCAAGAATCAGGCGCGATGATGCCGACTTATGTTCGTGGGGCCGTCATCAAAGGAGAAATCGAGTTCTGCGAGACCGAGGTCCTCTCCGTGACTGCAAAGGTGAGCCTTAGTCTGTGTTGATTCTAGAGTCCTGGTGCTAACGCGTTTCTCATAGCTGGAGGGCCGACAAACGCTGTCGGTGGGAGAGGCCAGCTACATGGAACACGTACTCTTCTCCGAAGAGCATCAACTGTGGTTCAAACGCGACACCACCTTGGGCGACTCGTCGCGACACTTGTTTCACATCCCCTTCCCTATCAACCATACAACTGACAAAGGGACTTTCCCAAACCCTCCGTCTTTCGACGTTCGATATACTGGCGCCCCTAGCTTGGACGCGCACATTATTTATTCGCTTACGTTCATCGTAACAAAACCCATAATTGGCTCCTGGAAGAAGCACAACAAGTAAGTCATTCAGAACAGCCTCTATCGCGTACTCGAAGCTAACGTTCTCCTGCAGTGTTTCTATACCTCTCAAGTATGCCCCGCGGTCCCGTCCTTACCTACCCATTGCACCATCCCTGTATCCTTTCCTCTCGACCGTCAAGACATGCCCGGAAGATTGGCGTCAAATATCGTCGAACGTCTCTTACAAGAAACGCGGTCCAAGCGCGATTGACTGTCATGTAAGCCCTTTACAGCGCGTTACTCTCTGCTCTAGCTGACGATTACTCTGTTTAGTTATTCATTCCGAGCGTGCAAATATTCGCTCTTACGGATACAATACCGTTCCACCTCCAGCTTAGAGGGCCTGCTGAGCTCATGAAACAGTACACGGAAACCCAGGACCACCTTCATGTTCCTACGCGTGTGACCACACGCGGCTCAGATACCTCCACATCTACGGCTGCCTCCACTTCGCTGCGCTCCGCAGTGCGAACAGCGGGTTCGTTATTGGGGACCCTGTCTGACTCGTTCACCGCCGTAACAAGCGCTAGCCAAAAGCCTCGTGTCCGGGTATACCTACTGCGGCAAACCTCACTACGGGTGCATGCCCACAGGGCATGGAAGAACGTGGTGATTGGCGAAGGGACTCTTCGGCCGATTGAAAAGCCGCCGTCGTGGTCGGCCGCGTTTGGGAGGCAAGAAGAGGAGTTGGTTCTTGACTGGGAGGGTGAGGTGCGAGTGAACGATGACGTGAAAGTCGCCTCGTTCATTGCCGGGGACCTGCATGTGAAGGTATGTTCTATCTAGTGCAAAGATAATCACGAGATGCTGATGAAGCGCTTGTTGTAGGACTTCATCGCTGTAAAGCTCAGCCCTAAAAACCCGGGTAGCTCGTCGCTGGCGGAGCACGAGAACACCCACCCAATACGCATAGTGACCGACACCTATATGGACGGGTTCGGTCACCCGGCGGACGAATGAATGGACATAGCGTCGCTGCCAAAGTTATTATATTCTCAAGTATAGTTCGAGCATTCCATTAAGCTTATTAGTTATCTCTCATGACTCCACCACGCCCCTTTACGTTTATACCTACCATCGCAATCATCGCATAGCATCAGAGACTGGAACACATCACATAGATTCGGTACACAAAAGTCGACATAGTATTCTCATAGTAGTTCTATTTTAGGTTCTGCTACGGCGGCTGGGCCCTTAGCCGGCATTGGATCATTTACATGTACACAGCATCCTCCCCATCGCATCATCCTGATCATCGTTCTGATCAACAATATGTACATATGTTTGAAAGAAGAATACTCTTCTAGCTCGAGTTGGGAGCCCTCAGACAAGTGACGTACGTGATTGTACGGGCATGAATTTCCATCAATACAAATACATACAACAGCGAAGATGTTTTGGGTACAGGGTACAGCTATCTGCAACAAGACAAAGCAACATTCGGATTCCTAGTTCAATACCTTCCTTCGTACCAGCGTTCGTAAATCCCGGTGCAGTGGAGAGTCTAAACAAACTCAACCCCAGAGATACCTGGTTTTGTGCGCTCGGCAGCCATCGCGTGAGCATGAGCAGCCCTTGCTCTCTTGTCGCTGTATGATGTGTGTCAGCTATGGATGATAGATCAATCCACGATGGGCACGTACGCTCTGTTGACGATGGACTCGCATCCCAAGAACAAGAACACATCATAGAAGGCTATACCCGCAAGCGCACCACAGATAGGCGCAATGATGGGGCACCAGATCCAATATTGGCTGGGGAACATGTCGTCTTGTCAGTTTGAATGCCTAGTAAGCGGAACCGATGGACTTACTTTCGGTACGAGAAGGGATGATGGCCGTACCCTACCATAGCAGTCATAACGCGGGGACCGAAGTCACGAGCGGGATTGATTGCGTATCCCGTCTGCATACCCAAGCTGGTGCCAACAGCGCAGATCACGAAGAAGAGGCCCAGAGGTACGAGGCCCGCGGGCGGAGGGCCGTTGTTCTGGTCGGTGATGGCGCAGACGAAGATGAGTAGTACAGCGGTCCCGAGGAACTCGTCGAAGAAGCATCGGATGTTGGTCATGTAACCCAGCTATGAATCATAATCCTGGTCAGAGGGTTCGTATCCAACAGAAAACGCACTTACAGCATAGGTAGCGAACATGCCTGCCGTCCCTGCCGCGCCGTCGAACTGTCCAGGTATAGTTCGGATCCCTCCGCCTCCTTCGGCGACGTTGATAGCCCCTAGATAATTGCCATAAACGATACAGGCTCCGACGAACGCACCGAGGACTTGTGCAGTAACAAAGACGGGTACTTTGCGCCATGGGAAGTCGCGGAACGTAGCAAAGGCAATCGTAACGGCGGGGTTGATGTGGCCTCCTGAGATACCGCCGGCTATCCAGACTCCAACGGCAACAGCTGATTTTTTCGTTAGACTTGCGTTTTCCTCAGACGTCAGACTGTACTTACCCGCACCCCAGCCTATAACGATAGAGATCCACTCTCCCCTGTTACCACCGGGACTGACAGCAATGTTTCCGCTCAAGGTCACCTGGCAATTAACCCCACAGCCGAAGATGATCAGTACCATGGTACCAATGAACTCAGCCATTGCCTCGCGAAAAAGCTCTCTGTGCGTCGTATCAGCAAGATAGGCGTCGAAATCTGTCGTCTCAAAACGCACCTGGGTCTCGACCATCGGTTGGGGTATTTGGTGATGATCTCGCCGGGTGGAATTGCGGGCTCTTGAAAATAGGAGCTACGTTTATGGTCAGGGGAGAAATCGTAGCAGGAGGCCAAAACCACGTACCGAAGCCGCCCCCACCTCCCGGTGTACGTCGTGCGCGGTCCATACTCCCCGTAGGTATTGCCAGAAGAACCAGCGTCCTTCTCAATCTGCGAGATATCCTCGCGGTGCCTTATATCTGGCTTGTCATCAACGCTGCTGTCCTTGGTGGGATAACTGGCATAGTCGCGCGTTTGTGAAGACATGCTGGGATAGAAAGTGGATGGTGCCTTGCGAAGTCCTGGAAAATCGGAGTCTTTATATAGACAAGGACACAGGACCGCCTGGTGACCTCGGAGAGCAAGGGCAGGGACGGTCGATCGAATGTCACTTCCATTAGCAATTACTGCCGTCTAGACCCCACCATTATGTGCGGGGAGAGGATGCCAGGACCAACATATAGGCCCCATGACTGTCCGGCGTGCTTGAGAGCTCCTCGCCAAAAGTTTGGTCATGAATGAAGGGACGCGTTTGGATGTGCCTCCCTTTTAGACATGCGGAAGCGAATCGTAGCTGATTTAGGACTGGTCTTGTCTCTGGCGATTGAATTGGACGAGGGCGGCCAAGTTTAGTACTGCACGGGATAGCTGTGCATTTGTAGTTCCGTACGCGTAGAAGGCAAAAAAGACACCGACAAGAAGAGCATTCTCCGCGAGTGTTTCACGAACGCGCTCACGATACCTATGAACGAATAGTAAGCCCTGTAGCGTTCGAGTGAAAGCGCGTCCAAATCCGAGGTATAGAGGATGTTCTTCAGGTCCATACATTCAGGCAATTCGAGTAAGGAGGCGCACTTCAGGTGCACTGATTCACCTTCTCCTATTTTCAGCAGGTCGGGGTGGGTTGCATGGCCGATGCTTGCTCGTCCAGTCGAGGCTGCACTGGGCAGCTACGATCGTTCGGTGGAGGGTAGGAATTAGATCGGTTCCGTAGTGTGAGATGCTGGCCTCTCCGGAAGTTGCTTGGACTATGTCACGAGTGTAGCGGCCAAAAGATAGGTGGGCCTCGTGAACAAGGACACCTTCCATATATGGAAGATATCTAAACGCTTATGGAAGTGCAATCGAAGCACCATTCAGTTGGATCGTTATCTCATCCAGCGAATAGGCGCGAGTCGCATTACCCCTGTATAGGTTTTGACTGCGACGTCCTTGAAGGCAAGATGAGCGTTGCGCATATTTACGCCTAGAGCAATGCTATGTAGAGTAACGCAATGCTCAAAAGCCGATAAAACTGCGATACACCCAAAGCACTCACCAGAGTAAAACGAATGCGCAAAACGTCATCGATCAAGTCGTTGGGCACAGGCGGGATTCGGCCAGAAAGTCTGGTGTGAGGTCAGGCTCAATGGACCTACGGAAATTGGAAGGCTCGGTTGGAATTGATCTAAACTGCATCCGATTCGATGTGTCCCAACCAACAAAGCACAGTCGCCTAAATTAGCTCAGGAGCGATCAACCTTAGGTTTTGTCGCCGAGATGGAGCAAAAGACCACCAGACCGCAGGCGCAGCAGGATGCGTTGAAATTGCGCTCGCAGACTATCCAGCGTCATGCATAGCTACTTCGCCTTCTGACTAGATGATAGGGGCAGGCTCCAATCTTCCGTCTTGAACTCGATGGGGTCGGCTTTCCGACGGGGCCCATAGGCGGGTATGACCCATTCTTCGTACTGGTGATGACCTATATTGCGACCCTAGGAAGTAAGGAGAGATGTGTATGTCGGCAGCCGGTCGTCATTTCCATGTACGTGCGGGTCGCGTAGACTGGATATGCCTTTGCCAATGCGAGTTAGGATGACTGGTGCGCAGAGTCGTCTCTGGATTGAATTCGCCTTGTTGTTTGATACCCGTTCGACGCACAGGTGCAGCTCACTTGCACTTCCATCATGGCTCGTGAAGGTACACGCATCGGCTGTACCGGTACGAGGATCGCAGGATCCTAAATTTACTTCAGCTTCCTGCGCTTCGGAGGATACGATATACCGTTAGACATACCAAAATATGGATCCGTTTTCGAGGCTCCGGGATACGCAGCTCCTCAAGATCATGTGTGAATGGCCTCCTAAGTGAACGACTGTCTGCATGGAGAGAGATGCATTCTTGCGATTTTGTTCGGGGCCACGGTCGTCGATGTCAGTCGAAATGAGTCACGGTTAAGAGGATAAAATCAAAAGTGTTTTCCGCTATGACTGATCATAACAACTGGTGCTTGCTTGTGTACGCATCATGCCCGCACCAATAATAGCGTGAAACCCCGATGGTGATCTGCTCAGTGCATTAAGAGGCATTGTGAGCACAAGACCACACCATCGCGTCTCGCTGCCCAGCAGAAATCACAGGTCTAGAGATAGGCAATGTTATGTGAGGAGTGCGAAAGGAACACGGCGAAGCAGGAACACAGACGCACTGCGATACGCCTGACAGAGAAACCCTAACCTTGGTCGGATGATCTCATAAAGTTTATCTCAAGCACGATGATACTCTACTGCAATTGAATATAGCTGGACCTGAAGGACGAGAGAGAGGGTAACATGACTTACAAATGTCAATCATAAGACCCACTTCGTCACGCGTCTGCATTTCTTGCTGTTCCTGCGGCATTCCGTCTCACTTATCTCAATGTTCAAACTACCGTACAAGGCGACATGTCTCTGCTTGCGTCTTGTGGCGTAGTGTAGTCCTACAGCCATCCTCATAACTATTTGTTAACATCTGAACAAAGAAAGAAAAAGACGGATATAGGATATACAAATACATTTATGTAGAGCGAGCTAAAACATGAAAAGGTATAAGAAAAATCATCAAAGATTAACGTAGCGTACGGACGTGAAAACAAAGCTTTGTCGTGCACCTTCCATCCAACTGGCCTCAAGTCGTCATCTTGTTCAATGGCCCTCCGCATCAAACACAGTACGCCCATCCTTCAAGTCCATATGATCTCCGGCCGCGGTTGGCACGTACGCGGATTCGGGTAATCCCGACTCGTCAATGCCTTCAGCAGCTTCGATCACCTCGTACAATCGTGACGCGACTTCAGGTGGAGGGACACGTCCACCAAGGATATCCCGGGCAGGTACAACCGACCCATAGAAATCACGGTTGGCATCCTTGCGCTCTATCAAGACGGTGCCTTCGAGTGATAGCCCGGCGAAGAGACCTATATGCATGTAACGGTAAGTACACGCCACGCTGAAGCCAGTGAGATAGTAACACACCCTTGGACTTTGAGTACGAAAACATTGGAGCCGGATGCGCCAGAGACGCTTGTATACTGCCACCAGTACCAATAGGACCAGCCGCAGCACTGACATTCCCACCCACGGTAACGTTTCCTCCCATAGAGAAGGCTCGTACCGCATCCTCACTGTTCAGGACTATGACAAACTCCGTCAAGTCGGCTCCAATTTGCAGACCCCATCCTACACCTCCGGTTGCAATACATGACGGCGCAGACCATGACCCATCTGGTAGTCGCGCGATGACAAGTCCGGAGCCTGCTTTGCCAGAGAAGACGAAGCCGGCTTTCAGCACGGAGAAGACGGCAAGACCTGCACGACATATAACGGTGAGACGTTTCCCAGTACCAGAGTGGATAAACGCACCTCTTGCTCGTTGTAGCACGGCTTTAGGGATCGCGTTCAGCGCAGATTCAGGATGATCGGGATCCGCTGCAATGGTTTGCAGGATCGTCAGTTTGGTTGCTTCTGCAGATGGAAAGTAACCATGTACCAAGGAAGCTGGCTAGGATCTTTGCTGCCTTCTCAGCTTCTCCTGGCAGTGTGAACCCTTGGGTGAAGTTGTGTGACTCGTTGGCAATCTTGCTAGATCCTTCTTTCAAGAACGCTGAGGCTTGAACGCCCGCTTTCTGAGCACCCTTGCGAAACTTATCAAGCATAGACATGTTATATTGAGCCTTCCGACCTGGTGTTTGTATCAGATAGTAAGAAAGATTAGGAAAGAGTACGGTGGATGATAGCTGCGCGCAAGACGTCAATTGTCAGTGATGACCAAATCGGTCTGGTCCAGGCGCTTCGTGGCGTTTCTACCAAAATAGGCAATCGCATGGGGTTAGGGGGCAAGCGCTAAGTCGGCCCAGTAGGCCGAGACGCCGACAGCTCATGATGACCTTGACCGTCAAGTACAATTGTTCATAACTTTCCCCCAAGACTCCGGAAAATTGTGAGCGATACAAAGTCGAAGTACTACCACATATTGCAGTCGATGCTTTATGATAGAAGTAAGTTGCTTTATTCATTCGCGCCAAGGGTAGGCCCATTAGGCGGCGCGGAGCATGGTCACGTTCACAGGTATGAGATCTCACCATCGGAGGTGTTTGGTGTCACTCTTACATCGTATCTTTGTGCAGCGCCTGTACGACCTTGTGAAAAATTCGCCTCATGGCCGAACTTCCTACTGCATGATTTCGCTGCCCCGGTGACACCCCATGGGAGCGAAAGTTGGCGCGATAACCGGTGATTACCTTAGCTCAGCCAGTCGCCATTTTCTTGTCTGAACTTGTCCAGCAGATTTAGACATACCGTAGTCTGTTGACCAGACCACCGAGCGGCATTCGGGTCCGTTTCAGTCGAACACTTTAAGTGGATATGCAGGGCAATCACATTACTTGGGATGAGAGTAACTTCTGGAAAAACTGATTTTGCTGTGCCGACTGGATTCATTCGAAGACTATGGCCAGCCTCAATCGCGGCCGGCCCTCCGCATGTGAGTGGCTGCTTCTTCCTGAGGAGACGCATCATCCCTTATGCTTTCCCAGATGCTCCCATCATAGGTCATGGGGCTGGCTGCCCATAGTCTTTCAGGAAAGGCTCTGGTGCCTATGCCGCAGTTATGTAAGTCACCGTTGACAAAAGTTCTGCATCCCGTCCCATTCCGTCCATTACTGACCCATCGTTTTTCACACGCCGGGCCTCCAAAGGCTGTGAACCCACTTGCCTATTAAAAGCGAGACCGCCCCTCGAAAGCATCAGGACTACGCTCCAACTACCTTGATCCTGCTCCACAATGTCGAGAGGGGACTCCCAAGATTATTCAACGCCTCCTACTCCTCGCAGCAAAGAATACGGAGAACATATTGAACACACTAACAAAACCGCCTCCATATCGTCTAGCGAGGATGAGGAACTCGTTCACTACACCAGGTATCCAAACCGATGGTCCGTCATCCGGTACGTTCTGCATACCCGTCTGTACCGATCCGAGTTATCACTCACACATTAGATCTACAGGGAGTATTTACGTGAACCTGCCGCTGAATTCTTTGGTGTCATGATCATCGTTATCTTCGGCAATGGTGTAGATTGTCAAGTGGTTCTCTCAGGTGCGAGCACAGCTGTTGCTTCTAGCGCAAAGGGTGTAAGTGTTCCCAGATCGAGCATTTATTTGTCCAGCTAACAAATGTTAATCTCAGGATTATCTATCAATTAATATCGCGTGGGCCGCTGGTGCGTATATCTGATAACTCGATAGTATGAGTGCCACCTCTGAGACTTGGTATTAGGTACTGCGCTCGGTGTTTGGGTCGCTAGCGGTATATCCGGTGGACATGTCAATCCGTCTGTTACGATCGCCCTCGCTACATGGCGTGATTTCCCATGGCGCAAGGTACCGATTTACATTGCTGCGCAGATGTTGGGAGGAATCTGTGGCGCCGGAATCATCTACGCGAACTACATACATGCCATCGACATCGTTGAGGGAGGCAGACATGTCCGTACACTGACCACTGCTGGACTATTTGCCACATATGCTGCAAGTCTCCCTTAGATATGCCCTTGGTTTACCTCCCTAACCGACTATTCTGCTTACAGGCCGATTATATGACCAATGTCTCTGCATTCTTTGACGAGTTCATAGGCACATGTGTCATGGTCATATGCGTTATGGCGTTTACCGACCGCGCCAATGGTCCACCGCCCGCTGGACTTGTCCCTCTTGCACTCTTCATCCTCATCCTCGGTATCGGTTCTGCTCTTGGCTTCCAGACGGGTTACGCTATCAATCCCGCGCGTGACCTGGGTCCTCGCCTCTTAACTGCCATGGTCGGCTACGGAAAGCAGGTGTTCACCTTTAGAAAGTACGTCATAATCAATACACAGTTTATTGTGCGAATGCTGAGCCATTTGATAGCCAATACTGGCTATGGTGTCCTGTTCTCGCACCCATCCTTGGCGCTCTCAGTGAGTCTCGTGCCAGAACCTCCCACTTTCAATAACTTACGGAGCTATGCACATAGCTGGAGTGTTCTTTTACGATTTGCTCTTCTTCACCGGGTCCGAGTCGCTTCTGAACCGCCCGTGAGTTACTCGCGTATGCTACCCATTCTGAAGACTGATTAGTATTGTTCTTAGGAGCGCTGCTGCTCGTCGTGCCCATGTACGCGCAAGAGGGGAAGAAGGTCGCCCTATTAACAAGGTCTAGAATCCACGACAAACCCATCATGTAGCACTTACACGCCTCCTTCACGATCGCAAGAGTTTATATGTATCCATATTAAGATGACCAAGGATGAAGGTAACGATGTAGGAGACGAGCAAGCCTTACAGTGACGATGCAGGAGACGAGCAAGTCTTACAGTACTCGTAGATGTCGATGTGGGTGTGCTACGTTGACATACCCGTATTCTACTATTCAGCCGATAATGAAAATCAATTTGTGTATTAGCAGGCTGAATCGAATGTACATGTGAAGTGCGATAAGGTCAACTGCGGAGAAGGGGCAATACTTTCGCTGAGTCATGTTCTATGGTCTGAAGATAAGCAGGCGACCTTGGGAATGGGTATCCGAAAACGATGTTAATCAATGCAACATATCGTACTACAAGAATCCAGACTATTGTACGAAACCGGACCGAAAGAGTTCATCATCGAAGCGCAAATCGCACGAACCAATTTGCGGACTTCTCACAAGGCACCAAGATCTCACATCCGAAGTGAAAGGTAAAAGGGGAGTTAAAACAACATGGTGGTACTGCCACCGAGATCGAATCCGGAACGTAGGTATATCCATCCATCGCAGTGTTAAACTGCCGATTGCGCGTCCAATGACCGCTTTTCATTGTTGTAAGTTCCACGGGATCTGCATGTACAAATATCTTGTGAGTGCTAGGGAATAACTATACGTCTGGTGTGCAGCACTGACCGCCGGTTGAAGATGCTTTCTGGGCCGGTGTAAAACAGGAAGTCGTATAAAGAGACACCGACTACCACAATCATCAACAAAATGCGCCCGAGGATCTGAAGAAACACTCACCAAGTGCACCAAGGATTGGGGACATTACGCCACACCAGATCCAATATTGGCTAATATTGACAGGGTTAGCATGAGTATGACAGGACGAATATGAACAACGCACTGTCTGAAGTTAAACACTGCGACGCGGGGAGACATTCATATCAGTGATTTTGAGTATTAGTATACGGTTTGAGCTCACCTTGCGCCCCATATCCAACCATAGCAGTCAACATCCGAGGGCCAAGATCTCGAGCAGGGTTAAGCGCGAATCCTACGTCATACAAGTACGAAGTCAGTAGCAGGGCGATATTGTTGACTCTATGACGCACCTGTTTGAGCACCAATAGAAACGCTGACACCGAGAAGAGTCATAAAAAGAATCATCGGTACGCGTTCCGCAGAAGCAGGACCCTTGCGTTTGTCTGTGGCCGCACAGATGGCGAGGAGAAGCATGGCTGTACCGAGGAACTAGGTACAGAATTAGTAAATGGCATCTGAAGCTTGACGAACGTCGAATTACCTCCTCAAAAAAGGCGGAAACGTTGGTTAAATAGTCAGCCTGCATAAACGACATGAGTGTCAAAACGGCAGTGTTGTAGATTGGCGCACTGACCGCGAATGTGCCAAACAGACCAGCCGTAGCCAGAGTCCGCACGTTCCTTCCACCCTCGAAGGCGTCGATGGCGTGAATATAATTACCATAGACGATGCCTGCCCCGCAGATACCGCCTAAGAGCTGTGCCACGATGTAAAGTGGCACCTTCCTCCACGGGAAGTCGCGAAGTGTGGCCATCGCGAGAGTGACGGCGGGATTGATGTGCCCGCCCGAGATGCTGCCCGAGACCCAGGCACCAAGCCCAATACCTACACACTTTTAGCTGTACATCGACATGAATGGAGAGAAACGGCCGTACCAACTGCCCAACCAAAAGACACCGATAGCCAATCCTGGATTTCGCATACAACGTCAGAAACCACTACAAAGAAGAGTATGAGGATACACTTACCCCCTTCGGTGGACCCAATACCGAAGAAGGGCTACTGGACAGCGTCACTGCACAGTTGACTCCAGAACCGAATATAACCAAAATCATGACGCCGAAGAATTCCGCGGCGGGCTCACAAAGGAGCTCCCTGCAACGATGGTCAGACAGTATAGAAATCAAAGAGTGTCGAGGGCATACGTACCGCACTCGGGAACGACGTAGTGGTTCGACCGTGTATTGACTGAAGCTGTCACCGCCGAGTTCTTTCACCGCTGACGAGCTCAATGGGCTCGACGGCAGGCTAGACACGACCGCTACCTCGACTGGCATACTCTTTGAGGGAGCAACAGGAGCAGGCATGGTGTCCAAGGCTTTTTGAGGGAGAGGTGTGGGGGGATGAGGAACAGGTACTCACCTGTGCTACATTATATACTGCGCAGGTGGCATCAAGGGATTATCAGGCATGCTACGAAAATTATTATTCAGTCGAAGTTGAGTAACGGATTTGTACGGGAACATCGCTAGACGCGCAGATGTCCAGGTGAGCCTAAGCGTCTGATCAAAGAATACATTGACCTCACCTCGTAAAAGAGGGTACCAACACATACTCGGTTGTTCCACATCCTACTTCGCCGAGAAGCTGTACTTTTACCTTCTCAAATACTGTGCACCACCTCAAAGACAATGAGAGCCGTATACGGTAGGAAGAAAGTCAAAACATTCTTACAGTGTCTAGACGCTTGCGCCCTTGCCGGGCCCTTTCCACGGAAGTAGTCTGGCGGCCTTGAATTCTTGTTTTGCTGGATTCCTCGGATTGGATTCCATGCTCCGGGGATTGTTACGGATACGTCAAAAGCGTCGGCCACGAGGCTTGGAAACGCGACGTGTACGCCATCATATCGTAAAAAGGCACGTTGTACCGCCGCTCAGAGAGCGTCGGCCCCTGGTGCGGTCTGGATGAACATGAAAGACGTCGAAACGACAGGCGCAGCAGTGCATAGCTACAAGTCCTATCTCCTTGAGAATACCTAGTCTGAGGATGAATGTAACGGTTGACCCGCGAAGATGTTGCACTGTAACTGCTGTCCTTTCGCGTGAGATCCTCGCGGAAATGTCTTTTCCGCCAGGGTTTCGAGTGTCGTTGTATGCCGGACCTGCAAGGTACGCTTTCGTTGGAATCAAGCGTTCCTTAACGCTGCAGCGCAACAGATAACACCTGTCGCCGGACAACGTCGCAAGCGCGATGCATGGAGGAGCATTCATGAGCGGAGAACCAAATTGATGCGTACTTGGTCGTTTCGGACCTCTTGTGTTCGAGATTCGGGAAGAGCGTGTACCCTCTCCAGGGCATAACCTGATTGTGCAACGGCAGAATTTAGTCAGATCACGGTTTAGCTATCGCACCTGATGTTAACAGAAGCATTCCTCTCACAAGAAGCTGTCTGCCGTGCCCGAAAATAGTATGCGGTGAGTGAGTGACACACAGGAAGGACAACAAAGAACTCACAAGAAATGCTTGTAAAGCAGCACACGCGTCGGGACGACTGCGCCGTGTATTCCATCATGCAGATTCAGAGCCGGCACGCACTTCGCTCATCTAGTCGAAAGATGAAACTGCAGCTTCTTACTCCACGCGACACACATAAAAAGGATATGCTGGGACTGTTCAGTACATTGCGTACTCGCAGTGTGACCTGAAATACCCATGAACGTCATACGACACGGATGGTCGTGGACGAGAGGCAACGGACGCGTCGGAGGCGAGAACGAACACGACTCGGTCCCATCCGGGATCGACTCCACTGGCCCGAATAGGAAGGTGAGTAGGCTCAAGAGATCACTCTTCCCACTTCTTACTTCTGAGAATATTGTTGTAAGTGGAGCAGACCCTTGTTTTGCAACGGCAGTAAGTGTTATTACATCAATAAGCTCTCATCATATTCTTCCCAATCTTGTACCTTGTGGACATTTATGAAGGCACATTCAGCAAAGAGTAAAGATTCGTCCACGGTTCTGCGCGCTCCGAAGAACTTACTCCACCATCCTAATATCTGACTACACGCCTCGAGGCTACGGCCTTGTTAACAAGAAGGTGCCCTAAAGAATACCAGACAATCTTAGAAATTCACCTTCGCCGCACGTAAAATTTCATGGTGCCGTACACACGCTGGAGACCCACAACCGTGAAGGTGTTCTCACCTTCGAAGGCGTCTTGAACCGTCGTACGGTCGCCAAACAGCGCATGTTCGTTTTCTTGAGGAGTAAGAAACTCCGGGTTCTTGCTGCGCTAATGAGGCAGCTTGCTCACCTGATACCACCGCATGATTAGGCCAAGACGGCACAGCTAATGATCACGTCAGCGTCATTCAAGTTCTCAAAGCTGAACAGCTGCATGTCTTCAACCCACCACGGGTCATACTCTACCATCACCCCGCATGCGAGCGGTCTTCATTGCGACCTCCAGCCTGTCACATTTCGCGCTCTTACTCAGAGATAGCACAGGTGAGTCATACACCCAAGCAATTACATAGCTTGCATATTTCACAATTTTGGATTTCCACACCAGTACCAGACAATTAGTAGAGTAGTTTCCAGTAACCAAGTACCCGAAGTTTCCTCTCGACTCAACGCTTATCCCTCGAAGACGATGCTGGCACCGAAGCGGTGCGCGGGGCCAGAGGGAACAGCCTCGTTCAGGCGGTTGGTGTCGAGAGCGAGACCGAAGGAGGCACGAACACCGGGACGCAGAGCCTGGGTGTAGCCTGCAGACGAGGGGTAAGTCATTGACCGAAGGTAAAAAGATATAGGGAAACGTACCGAGACCGAGGACACCAGCGTTGGTGATCTTAGCCTTGACGAAGGCAGCACCGTCGAGGTATCTGAGAGAACCAACACGTCAGATTTGTTGATAAGTGCGGTGTCTGATTGGATACTTACGACTTAACGCCAACCTCAAGGCCAACACCCTGGGTGGTAGCCTTGGTGTCGTAGACAGCCTTGGCACCAGCCTCAACGTCAGCGGATACACGGTGGTAGTAGCTGGCGGAGAAGACGTTCAGGTTGTTGAGTGCCTGGAGGGTGACGGCGTATTCGGGTGCGCTGAAGCCGGCGGCAGCAGCGTAGCGAGTGACCTTGCCCTCGGTGACGTTGTAGGCGGCCTCAGCACCAATGAGGAAGCCGTCACGGCCGACGACGGTGTCAGCAGTCAGAGTGGGGCCCTGGACGCGAGTGTGAGTGTATGTTTATGATGTATGCATGAAAAAACGCGTACCTTGAAAAGGTCAAGGACAGCGCGGGTGTGGAGACCGGGCTGCTTGTAGATGGAGGTAAGAGCAGCGGTCTTCGCGCCGCCATCAGCAGCGAGGGTGGTGTTCAAGTCGAACTTGAGGCCCTTGGTGAGGTGGTTCTCAGCCTCAAGGGTGGTGCGGATCAAGTTGGAGGTCGTCCAAGCCTGGGTGAGGACAAGACCGTGGGGCTTGCTCGTGTACTTGGCCTCGATGTCTCCATCGATCGCCTGGGTCTTCTCGTTGTTCTTGCCCGTGACCTTGAACGCAACGTTCGAGGGCGTGGAGGTCTTCACCTCAAGGTTGACATGACCGATGGGGTAATCCCGCTGGAGCAAGTCGTTAGACGACTTGCCGAGATCCTGCACGCGTCGTTGTCGTCAGCTACAAGTTTTTCGAGACCCAGCAGGGCTGGTTACGGCATACACACCTTCCAGGACGGGGGAACGGGTTGAGGGAGAGACATGGTTGAGGTTGAGCGTGACGTTTGAGAGGAAAGTGTGGTGAATTGCTGGCGCCATTTATGGGGTTCGGGTGTTTCCGTAACACCACCAGCTCTGGTACGCATCCTTTCGGCACACGTTCGACCTGTCCACCGCTCTGCCGCGCCTGCTGCTGCAACGGCTGCATCCTGCTCCTTGCTTATGACTACTCTCAATACACATGCCTATTCGACGCGTCGGTAGCCCGACTTTGTCGCCTCTATGTCGCCCGACACGACAAGCTCGCGAATATTCTTTACGGGAACACACGTTGGGGTTGCCCTAATCACGTCATAGCAGCTCGCACCAGAGGCCGGATCCGGGCTCATTTGACGTGCTAACGCGGAGGCCGCCTCTCATCTCTACACCTCTTGCTCGTCGTCATCGCCGCCGCATACATTGTATCGCTCGACGCTGTTCACCACGACGAGCTGAGGCGTCGGCATAACATCAATGTTATTCATAGGATATTGGATTACATAATGCGCGTTCAGCTCCGAGCCCGTCTCCGGCTCATGGCAAATCGGGTCTCTATCCAAAGATCACTCTGGCACCCTCGGCACCTTGCTCCCGTCCTACGTCCATTTTCATCTCTGTCTTCAACACTACCACTGCGTATGCGAGATTTCATAAAGAGGAACTCATCGACGATGGTACTTAAGTATATCACACCCGACGTAAGTCATGTATTCATTGCGCAGCACTGAACATAATGATTTACATGTTCTGTACAGGATCTCGCGACGATCATAAAGAGCGAGAGAGTTGCGAACAAGGACTACTGCATCATTGACGTGCGCGACGACGATTGGTACGGCGGAAACATCAAAGGTTCACGGAACAGTCCCTCACACGGGTTCCTCCACAAGGTGGACAAGTTAGTGAATGAGACAAAGGACATCCCCATCGTTGTGTTTCACTGCGCGTTGTCGCAAGTAAGGTATGTTTTCTGAACCGCTACATCCGAGGGCCACCCAATAATCTTCGCTTGTTATTACAGAGGCCCGAAAGCAGCAAGGGTGCGTAGCCATGCAGGACATATGCTCTTCACACCCTGACCGATCACGGCAGGTTTACGCGGAGAGCCGCGACTTGTTACAAGCGGAAGGCAAGGACATCCCACACCAAGTCCTGGTCCTGCAAGGCGGCTTTTCGGATTTTCAAGCCAAGTTCCGTAAAGACCCCGAGCTCGTCGAGAACTGGGACGCGGAGGTCTGGGCTTCCGACTGGGCTATGTGATTCGATGGGCATTAGTAGGGCCATTTCTGCTGGGTTAAGGGGCATCCCATGTGGTCCCCAGGTTGTAATCGGGAATAGGGATTAGATTGTAAATGTGATGGGTTTGGGCTGGCCGACGTTGCCCGTACATATGTGTATATGCGCCTGTATTAATATTAGGATACGGGACGCTGTCTTCCGCAAGACCGTACCCGGAGTGGGTGTATTAGGACTATGTCGATTGGGTCTTTGAGGCCGCTTCTTCCTCCGCTTTCTTTGCGAGTCGCCTTGGCATCGCCTCGATGACCATCTGTACGCGTGCCCGCTCGTCTCTCAAGGATTTCTGGCACATCATCCTATCCACAGTTCGCCTCATTAGACATTCGCTATGGTATGTCCGGAAAACGTACCATGTTCCGATAGAGATCGCCGTGAACGTCCCGAACGCCCAATGGAAGGCTCCTATTCTGTCTACACGCCCGCACGGTCAATGTCATTGTCATTGTCAGACGCAGTCAAGAGAACACGCACTTGCGCGCAGCGTCAGGCTGCGGATCACGCCAACGCCGACTCCGCTGGCTATTCCACTCATGAGAGAGTTCCTCGCGCAGGGTATTTCACCAAGGTGTTGGAAGTCATCTAGCGAGAGTCTCTTTCTTAACCCAACGATGGTCAGCGCGCATGCAGCGACGTGTAGAGGTGGCTAACCTTGACAGCTTCTTTCACATCTCCGGAGAGCGTCCCCGTCGTCTCTGTCTTGTATATTGGCTTAGGTGTTTCCGAGGGCGTGGATGGGGACTGCATGATTGCGGTTACAGTACTGAATAAGGAACACAGTACAGACTGGGATGCAGCATTTCTGGTACATCACGTGACAGGCATCAAGTTGCGTTTTGATCCTGTTCGCTTGATTTCGTTCCTTCACTGTGGATTCTCAGTTGCAGTGATGCTTTCCCTCTGCAATGCTCTTATGTTCTCTTGGTCTCACATCGCTCGTCACGACGATATGTCGAAAATCAGTTCCCTACTAATTGCGTTGCATCTATCAGCGCGAGGCGGACGACCTGCAGAGCGCTACCCTTCAAATCCGACAAGTACGCAGTTGGTGTGCATCATCTCGACAAGATATACATACCCATCACGGATTGCGACTGCAGACACGACTGCGCGATTGAGACGATGACTGACATGGTGAACGCCAGAATTTCCGCTCCTTTGGAACTCCATCGCATCGCATACCAGCGGTACAGTATTTTTAGATCAGGTCTGTGTTGCCAGTAAAGGTTCAGTCGAACAGCCAGATGCTGTGTCCCCTGCATAAGCCCGGGACTGCGCAAGTACTGTAGCTCTTCGACTTCGACGCAATATGAGGTATTCCGAGTACCGAGACAATTGTGCACGACGATCAGACCGTGGTCCGCCAAGTCGCACCGGCTACTCGACGATGATATTTTCCAGATATCCCGAGCATTTCCAGTCCTCCCACATGTCTATGAAACTCGCCCAACATCACCGAACGGGCGGGGGTGTGTCTGATGCGAGGCTGATTGGCTGTGCAGAAGCCTGTCGCAGCCTCGGCTCCCAAGAATAACTCTCACAACTCACAATTGATGGGGTCGCGAAGTGATTGAGGTCATCCGAGGTACCTTATGTTTGGTTGCTACCACCAAGATGCCTGCAACAAATACATATACCGGGACGGGCGTGACCTGAGCCTGTTTCCTGCCACCTCCTCTCTGGACTGGTACACGGACTCTTTTTTCTCTCTCCTCTTCTCTTCTCTTCACGTCTCACGCCCTTTCTCGTCTTTGCGCCGGTCGCCTTGGTACCCCATTTGAGATGGTTTCAACGAGCTGGATTTCTTTAATCACCCTCATTCCTTCTCTTGCTGCTGCCCTGCCCTTTCACGTACCAGTCCAACGACGCTCAGGCTTTTCGCTCCCCATAGAACGCAGGAGAGTAACGAGGAGCAGTCTTCACGATAGAGATGATTCAGAAGTTGCAGGAGGCAATGTGGGACTCGGCGACTTGGCTGATTTGTGCGTCCATGCATACTAACCTCGGTTAGAAGTCATTTTGACAATAATCATTATCTGAAGGTTCTACACCGTCGCCATTCAAGCAGGAGATGTCCAGACTGCTGTTAACCTCGGTTCGTTCGCTGCGCCACCGCTATTCGAAAACATTGTCTTAATTGTCCCCTCGTACAGACACCGGCTCGAGTGACCTATGGGTGATGTCCGATACATGCGCAACACAGACATGTAAATCATCCACGTCGAGTCCATACCAAGCCTCGTCAGGCACCTCCACAGGCGCAAGCGTGGACCTCTTGTATGGCGACTCGACGTCGGGGACGCACGCCTCAGGGCCAGTAGTCCTGGACACTGTCACGGTCGCAGGGCTGTCTCTCCCTAGTCAGCCCCTCGCTGCCATAAACGACACCGACAACTCTGCTGTGCAAAATGGAGGAGCTGGGATCCTAGGGTTCGGTTTCCCGAGTCAGAGGTAATCATATTACATGCATATGTGGAGGTTGTGCTCAACGTATGATTAGTTTCGTTCAGGCAGCTATAGTAAACGCAAGGGTGGGTGTCAAGCTGTGATGCTGCACAGTGAGGGTGTGAACTCATAAACCTTTGATAGTTCAATACTCCCGTGACGACAGATGAGTTCGTGTCAAGTGTAACAACGCTCGGTCCAATCGTGTCGCGACTCGCAGCTGCAGGCCACATCGAGCAGCCCTTGTTCGCGGTGCGTATCCAGAGTTCATGTCGTGGAATCTTCCTTCTTAAGCGTATCCTAGATCACCCTCCAGCGGGACACAGTAGACCTTGGAGGCAAAGGCCAAGTGACAATTGGCGAACTGCCCCAGGGTGTGGACAACTCTTCAATCACTTGGGTCCCAGTAAGACTTTATAGCTCGGCGGACGGAGGGCTGAACCCGCCTACCTTCGCCAAGAACGAAGTCTACCCATTGCGATGGGAGGTACCTCTTGATGGTGTCTACCTCGATGGCAAGCAACTCCCCAGCACCAAATTGACTGGTACATCCCCGCAGCTTTCTGCTCTGATAGACACTGTAAGTGATGCCTGTTACATACGCTATACACGTCTCACACGTCTCCGCCGCAGGGAAACTCAATCGTGCGCGGCCCCCAAGACGTCGTCAACACCATCCTCTCCACCGTCTCCCCCACCTTCCGCCCCAACTCCAACGCGCCCGCAACATTCCCCTGCGCCACCGCACACACCCTCGCCTTCAAGATCGGCGGACAACTCTTCCCAATCGACCCCCGCGACTTCGTCTCCTCCACCTCCTCTCAAGACGCCAAGACCTGCGTCGCATCCAACATCGTCGCCACGGACCCCCCGTCAAAGGGCGCGCAGTTCTCCTGGAGCCTCGGCGACACCTTCCTCAAATCGAACCTCGTCGCGTTCTACTACGGCAACCTCACGCATCCCTCGCTTGACCCGCCCCGTATCGGGTTCATGTCCCAGGTCCCGCAGGACGCGACTGACCTGCTGGAGCAGGCCGTCTCGGAGGCGCAGCAGAGCGGCGGGGTGTTCGAGAGCACTGTCGACGCTGCACCGACGGCATCTACCGTCCTCTCCCTCGGCGCGACGTCGTCCACCGCTGCACCCTCGACCTCGAGCACGGCGCCGCCGTCGCCTTCAGCGAGTGCCGTCATCGCGCAGGAGAGCGCGGCGCCATCGTCTACGTCTGCGCCCGCTCCCACCCAGAGCGCGGACGACAAGCAGAAGAGCGGCGCGCTGCCCTCGTCACATCTCACGCTTCTCTTTGCTGCTGTACCGCTGCTGTCTCTGCTCTCGAATTGCTTGTGACTCTGATGCGAATATATATCTCTGGGATTTTTGGACGGTTTGCTGCCATTTGTGCGAGTGTATCATCAAGGACGGTGTAATTATTACAATAGATTTGTATGTTACGGTGAGGTACGTCTGTTCGTTGTTCGTCATTCCCACTTTCTACTGGGAGCAATCCGTCGACCTAGGTGCGTTAACAGCCCATACGCGCGTCCGCGTAATACTGATCATCATTGTCGTCTGAGATGTCAGTCTCGGTGGGAGTGTATTCGTCATCGCTGACATCACAGACAGCTAGCAGGGCTTTCACTTCTTCATGGATCCAGTCGCGATCCTCATCCGTCTCCCGATAAAAAGAGAACTTATCCACGGGGTTGCGACTTGACCAGTGAGGCTCTATGTCCTCAAGCTCAAGACGGATCTGATTCACGATATGAATATCACGTTCAGTAATTCCAAATCGAAAACGTACGTTCGAGAGGGCTTCCTCTGCTTCCTCTATCGCCCGAGCACTCGTGAAAAGCAAGCGGGACACTGCTCCTTTCGCAATCTTCGCATCGAACGTACGATACATCCTCAAGAAGCTAACGTTCACCTGCTCAGTGGCGTCCGGCTCTGGGTCGAAGTTCGTATTGTATGTGTTCTCCTTCTCCTTCCTCGCAGTGCGTTGCGCAAGGTAGTCTTTCCTGGCACGCTTCACGGCAGGCGAATGGGTGTGGTACTCGGCGTTGATATTGTGTACCGCGCATTGGTATACTCTGCTATAGTTCAGCAAACGGTCATACGCCATTGCGGGAGCTTCTTCCATCTCCGGCGCATACATTGAGCTAAGGGCCCTGTGCCCTTTCTTGACGAGGACTCTTGCAGCTTTTCGCGCCTCCTCGTACCAGCCATAATCGAGGGCGACAAAATACACGCGCAAAGGATCCGACGTGGCTTCGGGTACTCTCAAGCACTGTACGCGAAGATAATCCTCTGCTCCTCGAATCTCGTAGCGGTCGACCACGGCCATGAACGCTTTGATGTCTTCCAATCCGAAGATGTCCGGGTGACCGCGGTGGTAAAGCAGATCTAGGAGACGGCTCGCCTCAACGCAATCTTCGTCCAATCGAAGAACACTTTGCTTTGGGAGCTCTCGGACGAGGTCTTTGAGGTGGCTGGACGCATGGATCATGTCTCTCTTATAGCATTCGAACTCTATGCCTTCCGTAGTCACGACTCGCAAGTCCGGAGGGTCGCCGACATCGAAGGAGGGAGCATAGAATGTCAGGTTTTGTGTAGCCGGCGTGTACACAGGGGTTCGCAGATCGTCGAGGAGACCGACTCTGAATTGCTGAAAGCGGAAGTACATCCCGGCGGATATGTGATTCGCCTCGGCGAGGGGGTCATCAACATTGGACGTATGAGGCCGTGGAACGCGACGCGCGACGTGTGCGGCGAGATACGCCTCTCGCTCGAATCCAAATTGGCAGGCAATAACGAATATCCGCTCTGGCTCGTCAACCATAAAATCGGGGAGCGCATGTCGCAAAGCGGATCCCAGCTGCGGTCGTACAGCATAGCACCCAGAAGCCTCCAGGTTCTCCATAATGTCGTCCAGGTTGTCCACCGTGGGGTACGAACTGATGAGGATCGAGTACAGAATAGTGCTGCTGAACGGAACGTCGACTTTGGGTGCTATTTGTGATACGAATGCGGGGTTCTCTTCTTCATCGTCGTCGCGTTTACTGACGAAGTCAACCAGGGACTTAAACTCACGCGAGATTCTAGATAGGATGCGCTTCTTTACGCGAAATTCTTTCGAGTCGAGGGAGCGGAGAACAAAGTCATAATCATGTCCGTCGAAGGGATGAGGCGCTGTCGTCGGTTTCACCATCTATGAAGCAGTGGTACGGGTAAGGATATACTGGTCGAGCAGCATCGAGCAGGGAGGCCTTTTATACGCCTGTGGTCGATGCAAGGGGCTTTCAAGTCAAGATGACTCACTATAAAGCATATTTGCAAACAAAGAGTCGGTCTGCTGTAAGTGATAGAAAGAGCCTTTGAGCAGATTCCAAAATTTCATTGTGTGCCGCCGTGTTCTCGGACGCACAAAGCCCATTGGGTTCGCAAGTTCGTGAGGGTTCCGCGTGGCGGTGTAGTAGCCATCGCCCTCGACGAGCGAAAGGTCTTTTCGATGTCCCGTTATACAGTAACTGCCATGGAAGCGGCCTGATGAATCACCTCCTAAAATCAGCACGGCGTTTTCACACTGTACCCGCAGTCATAGCACCGGGCATCGGCTGAGAACATGGTAGCAAACTCGCTTTATAACATTAATCGAGATACATTAAAACTGGTACTTAAGGAAGTATATTGTTGTTCAGACACCGCCGCCGCTCTTCTCAACCGGGATAGTCAACCTCTCGCGTTTAACAGCGGAAGGGACAGGGGCAAACACAACTTCGCGCAACTCAGCGCATATCTGCAATTGAGCATAGAATTCAGTTCTCATGATCAAATCTTCCCTAACGATGGTGAACATACCTCCATAAACTCATCAAAGTCGACCTCATTTTGACGAGCATACCCTGCCTCCTGAAGGACATAATCGTAGTCCTTGGGCTTGATGCCCTCGAAGCCTGGTAACGTCTTCACTAAATCAAATAGCTCTGACTTATTCAGCCGACTATGCGACGTCGAGCCAGATGAGGCCGCAGACGGCTCAGCTGCTGCCGCGCGACTGACGAACGCATGACGGATATCCTCAATCTCTCCAGCCTGGAACTGAGCCTGGCTGTACACCATCTCCTGAGCTGAGCGTTTAAGTTCCCCGACTTGAAGTCCCAGGAGAGCCTTCACAGGATCTAAGATGCCCTTGTGCTCTTCCCTGTACGCCATACTTGCGCGGGGAACGGCGTTCGGACGGAGACCCATTGACGCGAGGAATACGGTGGTGTCTTCGATCTCTTTCTCCTTGCGCTTGCGGTCCCAGTGAAGTTCTTCGGCAAGAATGTCGATCACCTGTGGAAGTGCATCGAGAGCGGCTTGGACATTCAAGAAGGAGAGACGGGTTCTACGGGCGATGACGTCTACGGCTTTCTGGGCGTATTCGTTCCGGACGGCATAACGAACCTCTGCATCGATGTCTGAGATAATATGATTAGCGACAACGGGACGATATCGCTGGATAAGCAAGCTTACAAGGATAGTCACTAGCAAGACGAATGCCGTACAATGGCCAAGCTTTTCCAGTTGGCTGAGCTAATTCGCAGACATACCAGGCGCGGTCGCCATAGCTGTCGGATAAATGCTTTGCAACCTCACTTTCGAGACCAAACTAAGGCGAAGAGGTCAGCTCAGAGGCTTCTCAGCGCGCGTACAGTACAAGCTTACCCGTTGTACGAGTCCAATATACATATTGCGACTCCATCCATCGCTCCCAATGAGCCTCAGCTTCTCCGTGACGCACGTGTTCTTGGGCTGGAGCTTAAAGACCTCGACTGCCTTATCCACAGTTTCCTCAGACATTGCGCGGTATGTGGTCCATTTCCCTCCGGCTATCGTCAACAAACCGCTGTCGGAAACATGGATCATGTGGTTCCGGACGAGTCCCTCCGTGCTTGCAGCGCTTGGATTCCTCACGAGTGGACGCAAGCCGGACCATGCGCTCAGGACGTCACCACGACGCACCTTGATATCTGGGCTGAGATACCGGCGGACTTCCTCCAGAACCCATCGTATTTCGTCTTCTTGAGCTTTCGGATTCTCTTCGACTGCTGCGGGAGTATCCGTAGTACCTGCGATAGTGTTGCCTTGCCAGGGGAGGAAGAAAATCACACGGCCGTCTGATGTAGCAGGGTCCAGTAGACCCATGGTGCGAGGGGAGTAGTAGTTCGGGAGTGTAATGTGTATACCGGAGGAGGCTTGAACAATAGGCTGATGAGCGGGGTTGTCCATCGTAAGTAGTGCATCAGAGAATGGTCCAGTAGCGTTTACGATACCCTATGGTGAAGGCAATGTTAGAATGCTCTCGTGGCACTTGAGTTTTGTCTTACCTTCGCTCGCACGTCAAATTCAACGCCTGTCAACGTGTCTTTCACACGAGCACCGTAAAGCTTGCCCGTGCCTGATACGTCCTTGTGCAGATCCGTAACTTCGACATAGTTCGCGACCGTAGCGCCTTGCTGCACAGCGGTCATGATCAATGCCATATTCATCCGAGCATCATTGTGTTGTCCTACGAGAAGTTCAGTGGGGCTATCGCAACGAGAGGAAACGAACCAACCATCATAATAAACCAGAGCGCCAACTAGACCTTCTTGGTTGAGCATGGGAAAAGCCTCCAGAGCCTTCCCTTTGCTCATTACATACGACGTTTCCATGTTTTCCTTGCCAGCCAACAGATCATACATCTTGCACCCCGCCCAATAGTATGGCACCTGCCAGTATCTGCGCATTGGAAGCGTTCACATTAGGCCAAGCCATATGCGCCTGTGACAGACAAGAGCTCACTTATAGATTGGAAGCATAATAGGAAGCATAGCCGAGAGGTACGGGGCAGTCTGCAGGAATATGCGCCGTTCATGCAGAGCCTCCTTCACGAGCTTATACTGCTCGTAATCGAGCTCCATGACAGCCTTCTGGAGATACCTCACGCCGCCATGCACGAGCTTTGTCGATTTCGACGAAGTCCCTACGTTTAAACGCGTTAGAACAGTACACTCAGCCAATTAGACCCCTAAGCCGCAGTGGAGACTGCCCCGTGAAATCAGGCGAGCGTTCAACTAGTTCGCATGCGGACAGGGGAAAAGACAGGAGTAATGCCCACCTGAGCTGAAGTCTGACTTCTCCACCAATGCAACCCTCAGACCCCTGCTGGCAGCGTCAAGAGCGACTCCAGCTCCTGTTGCACCGCCGCCGACGATGAGGAGGTCAAACTCCTCTGGGTGCGCTCCGCCTTCCTTCTTTGCCGACTCTTTCAGTCTCTCGAGCATGTGGGCCCTTGTGGGCGGCGTCCATGGGGGCGGCGGCCGCCTCATCTCCTTAGTGGATGGCGGATACGTCGGACCAGAGTTCAAGTACCAGTACCCTCCCGCTGCTGCAACCACGGTCGAGCCAGACGCGATGGCAAGGGTCCGCCGCGAGAACAGTGCTCGCCGTAACATGGCGGATGGCGGATTTCTCACTGGTTGGGGAGGATGGTGGTGGTTGGAGGAGAGTTAGTCACATCCCAAAGAAAGTCTGCGCGAGGAATACGAAACCGAGAGTCCGAAGCCACAATGTGAGCAGGAGCACATTACCGTGCCCCGGACCGTGACTATCCGTCGGAAGTTCATAAACTTCGTGATCGAAGGGCCGTGCTTCCTGCCGCCCGGTGCGACTTTCAAATGCTACATTCCTTGGCCACCTTGAGCTTAACGTTCAGCAGCAGTCATAAGATTGGGCACTGGAGAACGACATCCATATAAAGGCTACTAAGATCTCATTTGACACTGAGATATTCAGTATCCAGAGATATGTTACTCTGCGGGTGTGCCTGTCATCGTGCTGGGTGTTAGCTTCTCTTGTACTGCCACCGGTGAAGCACGTTCTTCTGACGACGAATGAAAGGCGACTCATCCGTCAGCGTGCTCATGCACCTTTACGAAGAAAGACCTTCGGAGGGTAGACGATCCTTCAAACATCACATCCGTGCTGGTGATTTCAAAGAAGGCTAGATAAACGTAATACAGTTCGCTATCGTACGGCGTCATGGTGAATGCACGGAAGTGTATCGATGGGTGGAAGGGATGTCGAAGTCACGAGCCAAGGGTATATCAGCCTATCCGTCGCGAGAAAACAAGACTACTCGGCCGGCCTGAGAGGAGGACCGAACTGTTTGGGGAACTCTCAAGCCGAATTCTGCTTGCCTGATCGAAGAGTCTCCAGGTTGTACTATACGCACGTCGACCCACCTCACGTTGGTGACCATGCCCTGCACCAGTTCTATGATATGGACGCCGGGCGGACCCATGCATTGGCTCCGAGCGACCCTATCAGCCCTTGCTACCACTTTGACGGTTTCCAACCCGGTACAAAGCCCAATAGTTCCCTGCAGCGCGCACCACGTCTCGCGAGTGTTCAGATGACCACCCAAGCCAGCTTCATTGTATGAGACGCAGAGAGACAGATTCTTCAGCGTGTTCCTGCACACGTGAAGATTGAGGTAGTCCAAAGCCGGCGACATAGGTGTACTCGATGCAACTAGGAAGATATTTAGCCCCAACACGAGCTTCGACATGATGACAACTTACCACTGGGGTTTACGGCTACTGATAAGTTCGTAAGATGAGAGCCTATTCGAATCAGTGTAAAGTTCAAGTCTAACCAACTGAAGGGATCGTCATAGCCCTTCAACTTGAGTGTAGTCAGCTCCTGGGGATCAAACAGCTCCGCATATGATATCGATGTCTGTCGGTAGTTCAGGGTCTTGGCCGCGATCCTATTTTTTGTCTTCAGACGTGCCCGCATCAGCGGAGATGGGTAGCTTTCGTTCGTCTCCGAGATCTTGAGGGTCTCAACCTCCTGCACCCAGATAAGAACATCGCTCAATCGGGGAATCATCTTGTTCAAATCCTTGGTCTTGTACTTCCATTCAGAGCGCGTGTCGGATATGGTGAGGCTGTCGAGGAATAACAGGTCGTACGGCGGAGGCTTATACTGCTGCCACATCATATGGAATTCGACCCCTTCCAGAGAAACTCCCTTGAGGTTCTTCAGCTGGATCAACGTCTCTCCAAGCGTCGCGAAGTCGATTCTCATGTCAGATATGGAAAGCCAGCGAACTGTGTCGTGCATGTGCGTGAAGGACGCAAAGCGATCGAATTCTCCCTTGTAGCGAAAGATGGCTCGCGGCTCGCGTATGCTGAACTTGTCTTGCTTGAGGTAGTGGCAACTAAACGGACGCCATGCCTTGCAAACCGCCGTGCAGTTGCGAAGAGCTGGCTTATCATCCAGCAAATAGCTGAAGATCTCGGCAAAAAGCTCTTGTGGCAATGTTTGCGATAGAGGGAGTTTCGTTCGTAGCTGAGGAAAACATTAATTGAGCATAGGACCACATGTAATCTTTCACCGTGGACCTACTATTTTCCGCGCCGCTGTCGATGAGATCTTCTTCACGAATTCACTATATTTTCCCAACGAAAGACCAGCAGGATGTTGAGACGTCGACGATGACTGTTCCTGCATATTGAGGACGAGAGGGCACTGGTATGAGATGAATTGGGGCGGGAGGACGAAGCGCGGCGAGTAATAGTCGAACTTCGCTGCGAATTAGTCCATTAAATATAGGCACGATAGCAACACAGGATGCGCCACACAATTGGCCTCACAATCAGACATTTGTTCTACGATGCGATGAACAAGCATAGGCCTCTGGTGACAGCTGCTGCGCGCCACATACGGTGCGCATGGCCATGGCAGTGACAATTCTCAGGCCAACCGAGCGACGCAGAATTCTAGAGGGATTTCGATCAGCGTAGAACAAAAGCATACACCGTACTCTATAAACCCACTATGAGGTTGACACATAGGGCCCTGGGGAAGAAACAATCTCAGAGAACAATGAGAACCATATTCATCCAATAGGGAACGAAGCAGTTCAACATAACGAACATCACATACCTGCATTTCTACCGCCACGTAGAATGGTATTGTGGAATGCACTTATCATGGGCTGTGCATGCAAGTAACGTGGCGGGTTTATTGATGGCTCGTGACTGGTAAGTTGAAGATACTGCAGCTACTACTTGCTTATACATTCTGAACCTTATTGGCCTGGCCCCGCACGGCAACGCGATCTACAGCACCTTTGTAGGTAAGTAGTGTAGTGTAAGTAGTGGTGAGAGTTGGAGGCAAGCATTAGGCACGCCACGCAGCAGGCAGCGGTAACTTCCGGGCTGTCGGCCGGGGAAGAGCCTGTGCACTATCAGGCCAAAATGGTGTATGTCTTAAACCTTTACGCTGCCAGACATATATCCACGAAGTATGCGTGAATATCAAAGGCTGGGATCCAAAGTACAATCAAAGAATACAAACACAAGCCACACAACAGACCGTACTCATACCGAACTAAACCAGAACCCTAGATGACCCCGGCGCACAATTTGCTAGAGCGACTGGAGCTTGTCGATTAAGATGGCCCATTCCATCACGGTCATCCCGCGGAGCAACGCCTGCCCCTTCAGCTCCCTATCCCGCGTCTCCTCGTTCATCCTCGCCAGCGCGCGCAGATGCTCAACTTTCAGGATGCCAAGGTCCGACATGACCGGAGCGATGTGCAATAAGGACGGCTCGCAAGACGCCAGGATGAGTTCAACAGGGGACGTCGAAGTCGACTTTATGGCGCTACCCGTCGGCACCGCGTCAAGTGGGATATAGGTGCGGGTCTGAGGCGGGGAGAGAGGGCGGCTCTGCTGGCGATGATATGCTTGTCGCTTAGCTGAGCTTCTCTCGCTGCTTTGACTGTGAGGAGGCGTGTGCAAGTAGGAGACCATATACTGCAAAGCATTGGGTTAGCTCCGTATATCATGATGAGCAGTGTAGAAGCTGTTTACCTCCGTGCGCTCGTACGGCTGGCCAGGCGCCGCTTTCAAGGGAGACGTGGGGCCCGCACTGCCAGAGCGTTGCACGCTAGGCTTATACGACCCATTGCTACCTCTACGACCTGATGGAGATCCTGATGGCCGTAGGGACGGAGTATACATGTGTCTGGATGCATCTGACTGACGCGAGGGTTTTTGGTAGGAGACCATGTACTAAGCCTTGCATCAGTACCGCTGGGCAGAGAACCACACGACTACACGTACCTCTGTTCGCTCATAGGCTCCTCCGCCAGATTGTTTGGATTGTTTGCCGCTGCCACTTCCGCTCGATGCTCCTGCGCTCCTACGACACGCATGGCGATCAGCCTGAGGCTCGTTGGACGGAGCCTTTCGTGGGGGTGCTTCCTCCATAGATGTGCTTTCGGCGACCCGCTCTCTCCATAACGTGATAGTCTTGTGGGGGCCGTCCTCCACAACCCGGTGCTCTACCAGTTCGACGTTCGGCCTCATTCCGGAGACCTCCCGATATTCCCCCACATTGTCGCCGGATTGCCCTCTGTGCCTCACCAGTGGTGACTGACATACGCTGAGGGTGACCCCGGGTTCTCGCTCAGGATAGTAGGGCTGCTGATCAACCGAGACCTCCTCCTGCCCGCTCAGCATCATCTCCATTTCGTTCACATAATTTTGGTATCCGCTGATAGAAATCTCGTAGTCTCGACCCTCCACGCCTTCAATGCCAGTGGCATTCCATTCGGTTGGGGCTTCGGTTGTAGGCGCATCAAAGCCGTCCGTGAGAGCAACGCTGGTCGTGGGCGCCTCCTGACGCCTTGAAATGATTTCACGATTGCGGCGTCGAAGTTGTCGAGGGAGTTGGTATGAGCCGGTGTCTAGGTAGAATTAGACGTCCCAAAAACCGCGAATTTAGCGTTCAGGGAGAGGAACCCGAGGAGCCTCTGATAGAGGAGGAGACCCACCACTCATCATGTCTTTGACGTGCATGCCTCAGGTTTCGATGTCGAAACGAGGGGGAGGAGAATCGTGCAGCCTGGGTGAGGCAAGGTCCTGGATCGATTCCGAGAATCCTTGCGTCACAGCGAGGTGGGTAGCCTATATCCCCGGGATACACGCTGCAAACGCGTGTTTAGTCACGTGCCCGTCATGACGATGATCTTCATCGGTTTTTGAGGACTGCTTGGGAGCAGAAGCGATGCTAGGATGGAAAAGTCATCTTTGAACACACATATGGGGCATCCAGCAGTATGGAAGCCAGGCTGGGTACACTAGAATGTATGGGCGACGTGCAGAGCTCGCACGCTTGACGTATTGCCGTTCGCCTGGGAAAGTCGTAGTGTATCGCGCAACGAAATCGACAAGATATGCCTGTCGGAGGTAAGACTGTGGCCTTTGTGAGTTTGTGAGTTTGTTGTACTTTGCGTCTTCGACAATGGCGCACTGCAACGGCGCCCGTTCTCAGCGGATTCTGAGCGATATTCGGGACCTCTCATTGACAGCTCGTCGTCATGGGGCAAAGCAGCTTCTGGTGTGGAAATCTCCTGAGGATAGAAGCGTTTAGCAGTGAGTTGAATCACCGCCGAGCACAGCTAACCGTTGAGTGCGCAATAGGATCTGGGTCGCGTACGCATATATTACGTGATTGGTGGCAAGTATACAAAGTATGATAGAGCATGCTCACCCTAGCGGCGAGGCAAGTGTCTCGAGGCGTAGGATGTTCACTCTGCGATGTTATCGTGCCGAGTACTGCTGGCGGTCTGTAGTATCACTTTGGAGGCGCAGATCACCATGCGTTGGGTGGATGTATGATGGCTGATACAATACTCGGCTTCGTGATATCGTGACTTCGCAGCAGCAAGAGAAGTAGGTAGAAAACGCTAGTGGCGGTTACTACCAGAGAGCATTGTGAGTGAGAACCCGCCGCGTCGTCGTTTTGTGACACGGTGAGTCGTGATCTGCAAGAATGAAGATCACGTGTGACTCGGAAAGGCAAAACACTTGTACTGCAATGTTTCTCTGGCCACAACATATCAGCTGGGATTTTCTAGATTTATGAATCGCGCAATGGACTGTTCATTCAGCGACCACAACACAGGTAAACACGACAACAACTTTCATCACTATGCAAAATTTCACCACTCCCGGAGCATATCAGAAACATCAGAGACGAAGTGTGTGAACACCGACGAAGCCAGACAGCGAGCCCGGACGGCAATGGACGCGTCGTTTATAGCCTTGATTCTTCGTACGATGGTGGAGGGGAACGTTGTGCATCTTCTCCCTCGTCCATCTTGGAATCCTCGAAGTTGAGCATACCGAAAGACGCGCCTTCTGACGGATTGTTGCCCTTATGTGTCCAGTATGGATTAAGAAGCAAGTCTTGGTCAAGCGAGAGGTCACCAGAGCAGAGGGATTCACAAGGAGACAAGCTTCCTAACGAGAAAAAATCGTCTTCTTCTTCGACTGGACGAGAACGAGGTGGCGAGCGAGGCGGGAAGCGAAAGCGTGCAAGACGTAGTCGTTCGTTGAACTCAGCGTCGTCCAAGACTGTAGGAGAATTGAACCCGTTCGAATTGTCGGATGATGCTGACGGTGAGGAGTGCGGAAGGTCTGGTAGGAATGTCGTCGGAGGTACAAATCCACCGCCTTCAGAGCTTCTATGCATGAAGCGTTGCAGGAGAACAGTAGAAGATCGAGAGTGGCGCCTGGTCGCGTCTGAGCTATGTGAGTTACCCTGTATATACCCTTTATATGCCACTGGAATCATACCGCTTTGAGATTGGGGGCGCCGAGCATGGCGAGCGCCCCGGCCAGCAATCAACCTCTCCTCATCATCCACGCCCAGCCTAGTGAACAATTTCCAGCGAAGCCATCGGACGCAGTTCACAGTAGGGTCGATCCCCCACACAACGTAGCATAGGACCAGAACAAGCCCGCCTGCAAAAACGGGATGGGTCAGTTGTGGAAGATCGATGTTTTACGAACATACCAATTGTCAGGGCGTCCACAGAACAAATCCTCAGCCATGGTGCGATAGCTTGACACATCCCAGTACCAGCAAATGTCACAGCAAGGGAATGATAACGCAGTGTTGCCTGCACCGATCCAGGTAGATTGCTGTTGCTGAGGGGGAAGGGTGGTCCTGGGCCTCTGTAGTGTTGGTAGATGGCCGTAGTCGTGTAAAGACAGAAGATATCATCGTATTTTGGATTGAGGATAACCGAGCGTGGCCAGTTGCCAGCCCATTGTCAGCCATTTCTCCGCTGGAGTCAAGTGGTGGTCCGAGGTCAACATTGCCAGCCGTAATCTAGACGCCCGTAATTGATGCAGTCACCCCGACGCGTGACGCGACGCGATGTTTGTTTAGAATCACGTGAGGAGCGTCACGCGTCGGCGTATATAATTCGCGAGCTCGGTGCCTTCACGGTCTTCTTACTTTACCACCATCTTCTCTCGCCGGACACCCGAACTTCACCACCTCCTCGACTTCCTTCAGAATGGCTCGTACTAAGCAAACCGCTCGCAAGTCCACTGGTGGCAAGGCGCCTCGTAAGCAACTTGCATCGAAGGCTGCTCGTAAGACAGCGGCGGTAGGTCTTTTCTCTGATACAGCCCCCTGAGCGACTGACTAATCGATGTCCTATGTAGCCCGCGACTGGTGGTGTCAAGAAGCCCCATCGTTTCCGCCCTGGTACCGTCGCTCTCCGAGAGATCCGTCGTTACCAGAAGTCTACCGAGCTCCTGATCAGGAAGCTGCCCTTCCAGAGGTTGGTGCGTGAAATCGCACAGGACTTCAAGGTGAGTCAATATTGCGCTGCTGCGCAATATACATGGCCATGCGAAATTGGCCATGACTCCACAAGGCCCGTTACTGACTACGGCATCCCTTAGACCGACCTCCGGTTCCAGTCCTCTGCCGTTATGGCCCTTCAGGAGGCTGCTGAGGCATACCTCGTGTCCCTCTTCGAAGACACCAACCTGGCTGCTATCCATGCCAAGCGCGTGACAATGTATGTGTTACTATCCGATATTGTGCCGTCCGTCTCTGAACTTTCTTCTCTAGCCAACCCAAGGATCTCGCTCTCGCGCGCCGTCTCCGCGGCGAGCGTTCGTAAAACAATCTACGCACCCGCGCACGGCACACCATGTTTATATGTGTCACATGTACCACTATCCTTCTTTTGTTAGCACACCCAGGCTACAAGTGTTGTATTCGTTTTGTCAGTATCTATAGGCTGCAACCCCCTATGTTTATGTTTACGGTATTAGCATAATCAGATGTAATAAAACTATTACATCACATGTGGTCCTGATGCGTGAACATGTTCAGAATAAGCCGCGCTCATTAACGTCAGCGGTGTGTGTCCTTAACGACTGTGGTGAGATATTTCTACCTCGGGTAGCGTGGCAGAAGAGTTACAGAAGCTGTTTCTGCACAACGTAACGTATCTTATCGTCTACTCCGGGTAACGGCGCCAGTGTATCCCGACGCGGCGTTCAGTATACACGTTTTGTTGGCGCTAGAATTGTGAAGAACTGCTCGAGCTTATCAATCTAGGGAACTGCGAGTTCTGCCAAAAAAAAAAGGCCAGAAATACCGCACAAAAATCCAATTGCCGTTCAGTCTATAGAAGTATGATGCGTACATGTTCAAGAAAGCAGTCAGATTGTCAACCATCGAGAGTCTAATAATGTGGACGTCAAGAATGACGCTGTGCTGCTCCAGAACTGGGGACAAGATGGGGTTCATCTCCAGGTTTATCAGGATACAGCTACATGATATATTCTTTTCAGTCGCGGTGAGGGAAGTTGAAATATCTGAACACACCTTGCCCGGATTGAACAGATTCAAGGGGTCTATAGCGCGTTTGACGGTCTTCATTAATTCGACTGTGCCCTCGCCAAGTTCTTCATACAGATATTCGCGCTTGCCTATTCCTACTCCGTGCTCTCCCGTACCTATGGTTGTGACAGTGCATAAGCGACTTAATAGATTGTAGAGGATAAGAAGTACTCACAGGTCCCGTCGAGAGCTATGGCTCGTCTCACCATTCGGTGGACAAGGTGCCGTATGGTTGCCAGCTCCTCGTCTGTGCGGAACAGAAGAAGCGCGTGGAAGTTGCCTACGTACAATGAGCTCGACTAATTCTACAGTGGTTAAAACGTGACCTACCGTCGCCCACATGTCCGACAATTGTTGACACAATGCCCGACTCTTGGATATCTTTCTTCGTCTCGTACACAAGGTCAGGTAGACGAGATATCGGCACGCTAAAGACGACTGAGTTTCCCCCCAAAACGCATACATATCAACCATGCTCACCAAACGTCAGTACTCCATCCCCTGCTCCCTTCAACCAATGCTAAGCCAGAGTACAATGCATTCTTCCGGTCAGCCCACAACATCGCCGCTTCCTCGTCGTCCTTCGCAAGGTCAAACGAGGTGCTGCCGTGCTTCTCGGTAATCCGCTTTACTGCTGCGGCTGTTTCCTTGAGCGCAGCGGGCGTAGGGCCTTGGAACTTGAAGAATAATGAGTCAACTTCGGCCCATTTGCGCGAAGAAGCGCCGTATAGGTTGGTTGAGCGCATGAAGTCGTCGTCACATAGTTCAACACATTCTGTCATATGTTTCACGACTGTGTTGCCAGGGAGAATAGCGGTGATGCTTACGAATACCAAGCCCCTGGTTTAGGATTTCGATGACTGCCTCAGTAGCTCTACGGACGTCAGGGAATTGTGCAACGGCGACATTGGTAGGGAGGACAGGTGCTAGCTTGATCGTCACTGCAGATGGGCTTGAGCTCGGAAAGATATACATCGCTAGTTAGTGGACCGACCTTCAGTAATAATCCCAAGCGTGCCTTCTGCACCAATGAAGAGCTTTGTAGTGTCAAACCCGGCTGACGACTTGCGAGAACGTTGTCGTGTTTTGATAACCTCTCCGGATGGGAGGACAACCGTCTGCCAACAACGTGAGGTAAGGCTAGCCAAATATGACGAACACACCGTACTACATTAAGGAACCATTCGCCTTTTGCAGTACCGTATCGCACGGCGTTTGCTGTGCGACTATTGAGATTCTTGTTTTACGCATAATAGAAGCCAGAACATACTGCCCGAGCAACCATTGCTGATCATCCCTCCGAAAGTTGCGGCAGGCCCAGGGTCAATCTCAAACTCAAGTGTCAGGTTCAGTAATTGATCGGTTGGAATTCGCCTACCGGGAAGAACAGTGGAATCCCTTTTTCCTTGAGTACTTCGTTGACGTCCATCCAACGTGCCCCCGGCTGGCAGACCACATCCGAGTCCGCCTCTATCCCCCGCATATGTAAAATTCAGTGTGCGAGTCGGGCTGAAATCATACCGTGTATTTCCAGAATCTTATCCATATTCGACATGTCCACACATATTCCTCCCACGGCAGGCTATGGCGTTTCCATGAGTGCTAGGAGTATGCCGTGAATGGACAGGTGAACGTACCGCTCGATATTGCCCTTCCAAGCTTGTCGCCCCGGAGTAAGGAACTATAGGCATACGGTACTTCCTTGAGATATTCACAATCTTCACCACATCCTCGGTAGAATTGGCATATACAACCACAGTCGGCGATGAACCTACGTATCGGATCAAAACGAGAGAGGATGGTTGAATGAGTGAGAACGTACTTGGATGGTAATCATTCTCTGAATAACCATGAACATGTAGAACATCGGGGTCCGTTGATACAACACCCTCGTCTAAAAAGTTGTCATGTAGTTCACTAATAGCTTTTCTAAAGTCTTCCGCCGTGCCGTACGCGCTATTCAATCCAGCACTGGTGTGGAAAGTCTGTGATTCTTGGTGGGGTTTCGTCGAGAGCAGCTTCGGTATGGTATAACTACCAAGTGCCCCTACCGCAGCTCCAAAAGCAAGCACGTAAAAGTAGATGCTCTTCGATCTAGACGAGGTAGTGTCAGGCGCATGTGTGCTCTTACAGCGAATGTTTGGGGTCTGTGGTGAACGGAAACTGTGTGGAGAAGCTGGATGGCGCCTGGCTTGTAAAACTTGTGAAGGGCGAGGTCGCAAACGAGTAAATAATCTGATACTCGCCATCGGTACCACGTATCACCCAGCGAGCCAAGCTGTTTTCGACGTCGTTCGAGGACAAGATGACCCCCCGTCACACGGCCTCAATCGACGGTGAGGACAACGGCCCACTGTCCGGCTCTCCGTCATCTGACGCATATTCAGATCAAATTACGCGAGATCCAGGTGTAACGAGTATGTAAGAGAAGATAGAGAGCGGAAAGCAACGACGAATGTGTATCGCGGGATGCAATGGTGGCTGAACAACATGTACGGTCTCCTGACATCAATTACGCGCAACCGCAACAAGGAGTGCTGTTTCCCACGATAATGGGAGAGAGCTGTATCATCGCTAAGTAGATCAGGCTTCAGGTTATACTTCAATTCGAATGGCCACTGCGCCGAATATCGTCTCGCGTTCCGGTAAACCCTAGCGCATCACAGCGTTGCGAGATACCATACGCAAAGCAAACATTTGTATTCACTAGATTTATCACATATGGTACTAAGGACCCATGTAGAGAGGTAGAATGGTGTGAAGCAATGCTGAACATGTAAAGAAGATCAGTCGATAGATGTATGGAACTTGGACACGCCGTGTCCGATGCCGAGCTTGTTGCATGCTCTTTCGCTGTTTCATTGAATACACCAACCAGATGATGTATCGCCAGCCGCACAAATTGACCCCGTCACTGCACTCGAAGGTGTTGAGCAGACCCATCGAAACACCCATGAAGTAAACAACAAACTCACGCGACCTTATAAGGCCTAAACCAGTACAGCCATTGCGTCATCTTGTTCCAATACCATGCAACACGAAGAAGCTTGAGTGATTGAGTCGCAGTAGGGCGCATTCTAAGATCCTTGATTGACAGTATCTCGCAAAACTCCCATAACGCTGGAGGAACCCGAATACGTCCCATTCGTGGGCTGTGCAGTGCATAGAAGCTTGCCGTCTCCATGAATGGTCAAGGCTTTATTGATGTGAATATGACATAGAAGGCTCACCTCGCACAAGTTCTGAGCACTTTGTCCCATGCAGTATACGTCATATGCATAGGGATTAACCCTTTCTCTACCTTCGGGAGGTTCAAAATGGCCTCCAAATGGCAGATAGGGAACGCAAATATCTCCGTGGCTTCCTCTTGGTGGCGGAGGGAGTTGTTTCGAGCTTCCAAAATCAATAAAGTAGCACCTTGATTCTTGCACCGGTAATGGAGATGTCGGAAGCGGTGGCTCGCAACAGACCACCATGTTATCTGGGTGGATGTCCTACGCACAGCTTACAGAGTATACACTGGTGTTATGAACATGTGTACTTACAAAGTGTGCTATCCCATTCTTGTGCATGAACTCGATGCCCTGGACTTTATGAGCATCAGAGGTTCAAGGCGTGGGGGCTTACTCACTTGCAGCAGTTGCTGGATAACGTCGATCAGAGTGTCCAAAGAATGCCATGGCAAAAGGGGAACCTCCGCTAGCCATGGCATTACAATGATGCTGCTCTCGTTGCAAGAGATGATCTCTGCCGGGATTGTATGGTTGTGGCTGGACGAGATGGCCAGCAAAAGCCGCAAAACGCGGAGTTCGGTAGCGGCAAATAGCGCATTATCAACAGACTTCAGCACCAGCAGCGTGCCGTTCTCATCGTAGTAAGACCGTATGCGCTTCCAATAATCCTGTTCACATGTCCATGTCATCAGCGCAGTGCAACATGAGTAGGATTATGACAAACCAGACAATCTCTGTGCAGCTTGTATCGCCGGTCGATGGGGATTTGTAACTCCTCTTCCGACCATTCGTACAGCTGAAGATCGCTATCACTCATCTAGGCACTGTCAAAGGGGAGGATAGACGAATATGAGGATGCACCTACCGGATGCAAGTGCTACTTACACAATGCACAGCCATCAGAGGAGTTCCAAGTTCGATTCCGAACGCAGGTCTGAGCGTGATTCAACTCAGCATCATCGACTCCGGGTATATTATATTATGTCATATATTACAACGCCAGAAAGCGAATCATTGTCCTCCCAAACAAAACCGCGCCTCGCCTCAGCCCAGAACGAGCCTTGATAACAGTATGGCGCATGAGCATGAAGAAGGAATTAACACTAGCTATCGAGCAGGAGAACTCACATTTCAGGAATGGTGTCGCCGATTGCATGTATCTCGCATGGCGGTAGACAGTCCCCGCAATATGCGCTTGGACAGGTACGGCATCTACAAAGTTCGCGTTCGATATCTTGCCACACGTGCACACAATGAATGTATGCACCTGAAGAGCATACCGCCTGAATCAACCGTCGAGCGTCCACACTCTTCCCATCGGTGATGCGGGCACGAAAACAAAGGCATCCGTTTCGCGGCTGCGTTCGATAGCCCGTGAAAATCTGCGTGGACGACTGGTGATAGAAGTCAAAGTAAGTTCGTGTCTGGGCACCACTGCAGTATGTAGACGTAGTCATAGTACGTACCCCTGCCCATTGCTACCGGCGCGTTCAGCCCAGACGTCAAAGACCGCCACAACGCGCTCATCGGCAAGAACGCCATGAGCTATTTCTCTGTGGCAGCGAGGAATGGCAGCGCGTACGTGCACTGCCTGATTTCAACAAGTCGTGGAAGGCCCGTGCAGTATGTGAGGTGAAGATAGCCAGTGCAGAAAGCCCCAGAGCTCGACGAGGTTGTTCTGCACGGGTGTGCCCGTCAGTATGAGCCGGTACATTGAGCCGGTACTGTGTGATTTGCACATAATCTGTGTTTGCGCGTTCCTGATGCGGTGGCCTTCGTCTAGGACGACGTACGTCTAGCGGCGAGACTTGAACAAGCTCCCTTGGCGCTGTGCCCATTCGTATGTCGTCACACGTAAGTGAGTGCGCCGGCGCGCACTGCGAGCTTCAGACGCGTGAACTCGGATTCTTGCGCGTGGAGATGCAGGGTGTAGGAGGGGAGCCATGTTTGAGCTCGCGCTGCCAGGTGTGGACGACGGAGAGCGGGCAGACGTTGTCGAGGCCCATCTTGTCGCCGAGGACGCAGTTCATGCCGCTGTCATGGATGTGCGCCAGAAACGAGAGCCCGCGCAGTTGGTAGTTCTTCGTTCTACTGTTCTGGATCAGCTAGGGCTGCGATGAGATGTGGGACAGCGCTTTGTAGAAGCCGGAGTCTACGGAGGCGGCGAGCTTATTGGCGAGCGAGAAGAAGAATGTGCTCGAGGGCTGAAGGAGGGGTAAGAATTGTGTACTATGATTCTGTGTCACTTGTTGTTGTGCGACGCTGCGACGACGAACTCACTGCTTTCTTATCCTCCTTCTTCGCCTTCTTCGCCTTCTTCGCTATGGCCTCCGTTGCCTCCTCGAGGCCAGTATAGTCCAGAGGCGTCTGCTTCTTCTTGGCTAACGAAGGCGTATAGTTTTCGACGAGACAGGCGTTTCATCGTACTCTTTCGAGCGGCGTTTTCGCAGTCGTCGGTTCGCCGTGGGGGTCTCAACTTCAACCATGGTAGGTCGTATCTCCTGAACGAGAAGGCGAGACGTGATTTTGGCCACAGAAAGTCTAACTGGTCACCAGATTGCGGTATGGAATTTGTGTCGTCGGAGGCAGACATTGAAGTTCGCCGTGTGTAGATGTCACGGACGCGTCTGTCACACCAATGTCACAAAAAGGTGTACCGACTATGCAAGTATTCTCACATTGAACCGCCTCTACGATGTGTTGTACAGTACATATCATTCAAGGCGTAGCACCGATATAAAACGTGGAGGGATGTCAGTCGCGCGTTCCACAGGTGTATTTGTAGGCTTTCGATTACGTACCATAGCGTTGACATCCTTTTCTACAGACAGGGTTGAGATTTGTGGAGAATGGGCTTTATGCAAGGATCGCTGCAGTGTCCTCTGCTCATCCTTATCTTTCATATTTTAACGTGAAGGCATCCACTGACTGCTATTGTGCGCGCGGCGCGCATCCCTCTGATGCACAAGCCTGCGACTCCAAGACTAAACCCGGCCACGAGAGCTGTACGCCTCGCCCGGGCCTCTCGTTCCATCCCTCTCTGCTCTGGTCGTTCTCGCATTGTCTTTCTCTCGACCTGCCTATATGCGCGATACGTATAGTGCGCAAGGGCTAATGGCGTCTTACGAGGCTGGATCTTCTCGAAGATTCATAGCGCTCCACTCGATATTGATATCAATATTGTACGGCCGCTTGGACAGCTCGACGTCGAGGCCTCGTCGGACGTTCGATATCAAACTGGTAAGTTGCATACGTACTCCTCTCTGGACGCTTCCTCACATTTTATATCGCAGTTCCAACAGGAGAAATCTCGTATGTGCTAGCCTCGCCGAACCCGCCAGAAGTGCGATCTGAACTTTCCTAGCTTTCTAGGTCTCTTTGATGTCTACTAAGGCTGGTGGACGGTGTATCAATCTGACGAAGCCTGGCCACTTTATCATGTTTGACTCGGACTGGAATCCGTAGGTACGCGGTCGTGCATCTAGACGGTTGGCGTTGTAACATATGATATGACATAATGTACCCGGAACTGTGCCGCGATTCTGAGTTGAATCAAGCTCAGCGGAATCTCACTTTGAACTCCTCTGATGTAAATCGCGTCGCATTCAGTAGGTGCATCCTCATATTCGTTTATCCTCCCCTTTCGCAGTGCCTACATGAGTGTTAGTCATCTGTACCAATGGTCCGAGGAGGAGTTACAAATCCCCATAGACCGACGCCTCACACTGTACAGAGATACCTTGGTACGTCACCATCCTGCCTATATTGCACTGCATTGACGACATGGGTATGAACAGGATTATTGGAAGCGCATACGGTCTTATTATGATGAAGGTGGCACGCTACTAGTGCTGAAGTCTGTTGATAATGCGCTATTTGCCGCTACGGAACTCCGCGTTTTGCAGCGTCTGCTGGCCATCCCGTCCAGTCGCAACCACACAATTCCGGCGGAAATCATCCCGTGCAGCAAGACCAGCATCATCGTAACGCCATGTCTAGATGAGACTACGTTTTTGCCATGGCATCATTTGGACACTCTGACAGATGTTATGTGGCAAATGCTGGAAGTAGGTAAGTCCCCCACGCCTTTGACCTCCAATGCTCATAGATTTCAGGGCCTTGAGTTCATGCACGAGAATGGGATAGCACACTTCGTAAGTACATGTATTCATAGCTCCGATGTATACTCTCTGAGCTATGCGCAGGACATTCACATGGATAACCTAGTGGTCTGCTGCCGGCCATCGCTTCCGACATCTTCATTCCTGGTGCAAGAGTCCAAGTGCTATTTTATTGATTTTGGAAGCTCGAAACAACTCCCTCCGCCACCAAGAGGTGGCCACGGAGACATATGTGTCCCCTTCCTGCCATTTGGAGGGCATTATGAACCCCCCGAAGGTAGGGATAGTGTCAACCCCTATGCATATGATATATACTGCGCAGGACGAACTGCTCGAAACCTGTGCAAGGTAAGCCTGGTCTGACATGTTCAACAGATACATTAGTAACGCCTTGACCGCATATGCAGATGGCAAACTCTTATGCACTGCATAGCCCGCGCAGAGGGCGTATCAGGGTCCCTCCAGCACTATGGGGGTTTTGTGATATGCTGGCAAACGAGGATCCAAGAATGCGCCCTCCTGTGTCTCAGACGATCAAGCTTCTTCGAATCTCATGGCGTTGGAACAAGATGACGCAATGGCTTTACTGGTTTGCGCCTTATCATGTTGCGTGAGTTTGGGGTTTACTTCACGTGTGTTTCGATATGTTTGCTCAACACCTCCGAGGGCAGAGACGAGGTCAATTTGTTTGGCTGGCGATACATGATCTGGTTGGTGTATTCGATGAAGCGGCGAAAGAGCATCCGGAAAGTAGTGCACGGGATGCAGCGCGTTCAAGTCCCATACATCTATCGACTGATCTTCTTCACATGTTCAGCATTACTCCACTCTATTCTACCTATTTACCTACGTCCTTAGGATAATATGTAATAGATCTAGTGAACACATATGTTTACTTTATGTATAGTCTGATGCGCCGTGACTCCTCACACAATGTTCTGTCGCAACGTGGTGGCGTTGTGGAGTTTACCGGAACGTGAGACGCCGCTTCCAATAAGTTCAAGCACTCGCATTTGGTATGTGCATCCACTGTGCAACCTCGCTCTACCCCTCATTTTCACTGTGCCTAGATGAGTGATTTAGATTTTGGGCTCTACCAATGGTCCGAGGAGGAACTCCAAATTCCCATAGACCGACGCTGGAAGTTACACAGAGATCGTCTGGTTCGTTGCTGTCCTACATGTGTTGCACCGCATTGATGACACGAACGCGGAAAGGATATGTGGAAGCGCATACGGTCATATTATGATGAACATGGCACACTGCTCGTCCTGAAGTCTGTCGACAATGAGCTGCTGGAGTCTGCCGGCAATGCGCTATTCGCCCGTATGGAAATCCGTGCTCTGCAGTGTCTGCTGGCTATCTCGTCCAGTCGCAACCACACCATTCCGGCAGAAATCATCTCATGCAGCAAGACCACCATCATTGTAATGCCGTGGCTACGTGAGGTTACGCTCTTACCGTGGCATTCATTGGACACTTTGACGGATCTTATCTGGCAAGTGCTGGAAGTGAATAAATCTCTATGCCTCGTCCCTCCAATGCTCATAAAGTTCAGGGTCTTGAGTTCATGCATGAGAATGGGGTGGCTCATTTTGTAAGCACATGCATTCATAATGCCAGGATATACTCTCTCAGTTATGCACAGGACATCCATCTAGATAACCTGGTGTTCTGCAGCACACCACCGCTTCCAACATCTCCATTCCCGGTGGAAGAGTCAAAATGCTATCTCATTGATTTTGGCAGCTCGAAACAACTACCTCGACCGCCAAGAGGGGACCATGGAGATATTTGTTTCCCCTATCTGCCCTATGGAGGCCATTATAACCCTCCCGAAGGTAGAGACAGTGTCAATCCCTATGCGTATGATATATACTCCACAGGACGAACTGCTCAGAACGCGTGTGAGGTAAGCATTCTATGTCATGTTTGATGGATAATTGACGGTGCTCTGACCATTCATACAGATAGCAAGCTTTTATGCCCTGAATCTTCCAGTCAAGGGACGTGTCCGTGTTCCTCCAGCACTATGGGAGTTTTGCGAGATGCTGTCAAACAAGGATCCCAAAATGCGCCCTACTGCATCCCAGTCGATCATGCTTCTCCGAATCGCATGGCGTTGGAACAAGGCGACACAATGGCTGTATTGGTTTGCACCTTATCATATTGCGTGAGTTTGGGAGTTTACTTTGCGTGTGCTTTGATGCATCTGCTCAACACCTTCGGGGGCAGGGACACTGTCAATTTATTTGGCTGGAGATACATGATCTGGTTGGTGTATTCGATGAAGCGACGAAAGAGGATGCAACGAACTGTCCATCAAACGCGGCGCGGTCAAGTCCCATATCTTTATCGACTGATCTTCTTCACATGTTCAGCATTACTCCACTCCGTTCTGCCTCTCTACTTACGTCCTTAGCATAATATGTACTAGATTTAGCGGACACATATGTTTACTTCGCGTGTGGTTTCCATATGTCGTGCCTCCTCGCACAATGTTATCTCGTCACGTTGTGACACGGTGGGGTTCACCAGAACGCGAGACGCCGTTCAAGCCCAAGCAACCTGAACGTCTCTTTCACGACCCCTCCAACCTTACTCAGGGCACACACGCACTGCCATTCCTCATTGCCGTTGAGAAGCTGTTGCCTAAGATTATGCTGCGCCTACGAAAGACTCCATGCTAAAGACTCCGAGGCGGACCAGATTTCCGTGTTATCCAAAAGCAGGGCTCACTGTGTTCCCCATAGATCATGACTCGCGTCCAGGGAGGAATACTGTAACGTCACTGCAATGCAAGCACTTTGCGTGCTCGCTACGACGTAGTAGGCAGCAAAGGGATTTGCAACGATGCAACGCGGCAGGAGCGGAGACGATTGTCGTGCCATCACATCACTGCAGATCTGCGGGTTGCCTCGTGATTGCACTCGCTGAGGTACGTACCGTGCACTGCCCGCAAAAAAGTCTGCAAGGCGGGATATTGATTGCTCACAGCGTTGAGGAAACCAACTATTGATCTCCAGCACAGGAGATGACCGGAGCAGTTGATCCTGCACCGTCGCAACTGCCATCACCCTACACAAGTTCGTGCAGATCGCAAGCTATGGGCATACGATAGCTGAATCCGTGCGGGACTTGCTAATCCTGATAGACGGGAACGGAAGCTTCATGCCATCTGGACAGTACGCGTGCGGTGCTAAGAGGCGGTGGCAGCATGTGGCCCCCGTCGGACTGGCATAATATGCGACGGCTAATTCTGGATACAAGCACACGATTCGCATCCCAACGCCATAATGTGAACTCGTTTCTATCTCGTTACCTTGCACTCACCGTTTCCATGAAGGTAACACATGCGATAGCCCTCGGGTATGACATAGGCCGTCGTCATCCTTGTACGCGTATAAATACTCTGGCAGCGGCATCCTAAACCTCAGCCCTTTGTGTACCACCTTTCACATATCATCACAATGGTCCAGCACACTTTCTTCGCTCTGCTAGCTTGCGCTGCCAGTGCCGTAGCGCTGAACGTTCAGCGAATCACCTCTGACCGTACGGTTTCCCAGAACGATGTTCTCCCTCAAGCCTCGTTCGTATCAACCCTCTCACATAAGGTGCCCAGACGCGCCAAGAAGACTCGCGCACTCCGCCAGCTACAGCGCGGCCGTTCACAAACTGCCTCACTATCGGGCGCAGCTGGCGACCAGGAATATGTCACCGAAATCACCATTGGCGATCAGAAGTTCCAGGCAATTGTCGATACAGGAAGGTACACCAGTTAGGCTATGCGTCCTAATTGCCGTTTATTGATTACCTCTTGCAGCTCGGATACCTGGCTGGCGAACAAGGGATACAAATGTTTCGATTTAAGCGACAATCCCGTTCCAGAAGCCGCATGCGATTTTGGTACTCCTGTCTTCGATAAGACAAAGTCCAAGACGTTCGAAGCTTTCAAAAACATGAATTTCAACATCTCCTATGGCGACAACGAGTTCCTCACAGGAGATATCGGTTTCGAAACTGTCACTGTCGGTGGACTGACAGTAACGCATCAAGAAATCGGTCTGGCGACTGCAGCCGCTTGGGAAGGGGATAACGTCACTGCAGGTCTGCTAGGTCTTGCTTACCCGGGATTGACGGATGCATACAAAGGGACGGACCCTGATGCTGACGGCAGCGCGAACAACGTGGTGTATAACCCGTTCTTTTTCAACGCGGTTGAGCAGAAAAGTGTGGCTGCCCCTTGTCAGTCTCCATCCTCTGCGATCACTCGTCGATAAACATATTATTCATGACTCTCCTTAATGCAGACTTCTCCATTGCTCTCAACCGTGGCACATTTGCAGCTGAGACCAACGCGACCTTCGACCCCAACCTCGGCTACCTCGCCTTTGGCGGTATCGCCCCCGTCCCAGTGACAAGCACTGCAGTTACGGTCCCTGTCCAAGGGTTTGCCACGAAGCGCAACGTCACCACCCTCTTCTATTACACCGTTGACATCGACTCTTACATTTTCACCGGCTCGACGAAGGTCAACACGACTGGCTCAGCCATTCTTGACACGGGCACGACACTCAACTACCTCCCGTCCGAGGTCGCCAAAGCGTACAACGCCAAATTTGTACCCCCGGCGCGGTTTGACGAGGACGAAGGCTTATACCTCGTCGACTGCAATGCTAAGGTACCCGCGTTCTCAGCCGTCATTGGTGGGAAGACGTTCGTTGTCGACACGCGCGACAATATCTTGCCGAACCCCGGTGCCGAGGGCTCGTTCAAGTGTATTTCGGGCACCCAGGACGGCGGTGAGGTGGCCGACGGAAGTATCTTCATTCTGTGAGTACAGCTCCATTCTACGCGTGTAAACTAACATGGTTGACACATTTTCCATGCATTCTAGCGGAGACGTATTCTTGCACAATGTTGTCTCAACATTTGATATCTCCAATAACACGGTGACGATACACGAGCGTACACGGTATTGAGGTGCTGCAATTTAGACAGAATTGGTTGATCTTAGTGTACTTGTACTGTTTGTTGAATATTGTGAAAACGCACACGCGACCAACTTGTAGAGAGAACGATCGGTTCGATACGACTGCTGATTCAGGGAGAGTGAACGGTTGATCGGATCAAGTAGGTCCGCGTATGGATCATCGAGCCAACACTTGGCGTCGCTCAAAACTCAGGATTCCCAGCCATACTACACTCACAAAGCACTCAGATTTTTGGACAATACAACATGCTAAGAACAAGCGAGCAAGGCCAGAAGCGTTGGAATAGCGAAATGACCAATATAACGACATTTACCAAGTCTACATCCTCGGAGGTTGGCTGAAGTTCGATGTGGCGACCTAACCCATTATCAGTAACTTTCTACTTGTCGTATCTTCTCGACTTATCACCAGACCAAACTCAGGGGCGGCAACGGTCATCAAGCAAGGCACTATACGGTATGCTCGCACTCCAGTTGATTATATATAAAGATGAAGCTGATGATGGCTTGCACGTCTTCTGCACCTCCAGCTGCCTTGAAACCGCGCCATGCTGTTCGCTCATCCCCTTGCGTGGGCCCTGTCTTTCCTGTCGTCGCTGAGGACGCAGGATAGGTCGCCCTCACATCTCATCACCACAAAAGTCCAACAATTTGCCCAAGACCTACTTGTCAATGGATCTCTTCCAGGGATGACACTTGCGGTTGTCCATCCTGATGGTACTGTTGAGACGGCTGGGTTCGGGATAAAGACTGAGCTCGGTCAGAGCATGACTGCCGACGTGAGTCCTCACACATCATTGTCCGACTTTACCGTCACTCCTAACATTACTGTTCGCTACTACTAGACTCTGTTTGGAATTGCATCTTGTTCAAAAGCCTTCCTTGCAAGTTCGTTTGGCATTCTTATTGACGACTTTGCGAACGGTCGCAACGCTACCCCGTTGCCAGACGGCGTGTCAAGGCTTGACTGGCGTACGAAGGTCAAAGATGTCCTTCCCGACGACTGGAAGCTCATGGACGACTTCACTACCGATATGGCAGACTTTCGTGATATACTTTCCCATCAGTCTGGTTTTCCACGGTGCGTAATCCTCGACTTCAACAGCGTGAAAGAAAATTCGAGCTATCTATAGGCACGAATTCTCGTATCAACCGACGGACACGCTACTCGACGTCATACGCCGTCAGCGACTACTCCGGCCAGCATTTGAGCTTCGGCAAAGATACCACTACATTAATCAGGTACTTAGTAAAGTCCTACGCAGCCATATCGTTGACTCAGAATGGGTTCTTGTTAGATGTACATGGTAGCTTCCCATGTCATATCTGTCTACTCCGGCATGCCATACATGGAATTCGTCAAGAAGCGTATATGGGAGCCCCTGAATATGACTTCCACGACGTTCAGTGAGAATGAAGCCTCCGGCGATGGCCTCTTGACTCAGTCCTGGACCGCATCCGGCCGACGCATCCCATTCTGGTTTCCCGACCGCACGGCACATCTGATGGCTGGACCTGCGGCAATAATCTCGAACGTCCACGATCTGGTAAGCACAACGATGATGACCACAGTTTATGTGCTCATTACTTTGTGTGATGTTAGTCGAAATGGGTGCGCGCTCTGCTGAATGGTGGGGTTGATCCATTAACGAACATTACAATTGTGCCCGCTACCACACTCTCGGAACAACGTTCGACGCAAATAGTCATGGACCTCGCGCCTGCATTCCCTGACGCATCGCTCGCCGGATATACGTACGGATGGGTCCGCGAATCATTCCAAGGACATGAGGTGCGCTGGTGTCTTGCGTGTTACAGCCATGACTACTAAGCAGCTCAATTTGTTGAAGGTACTCTCACACCCAGGTGCTGTTCCCGGGTTCTCAGACGAAATCCTATTGTTGCCCTCTCAGAAGCTGGGCATCATTGCACTTGGTAATGCTGACTCTAAGCAGCCTCAGGAGCTTGCGGTCAGCTATCGCATCATTGAGGACTATCTGGGCCTTCCTCGTTCTGCCTCGATTCAGTTCGCCTCCCTCCCCAGTGCTGGCGACATTCCTATCCCAGACCCGGTAGCCGGATCCATTCCGCTGGAGGAATATGCAGGGCGTTACAGTAGCCCTGGTTATCCCACTCTTATGCTCTGTGACCCTCATCATCCAGAGGCCCAGTGCGAGGACATACTGAAGGTATATAGCGCTCTGGAAGATGTTACGGCTACAACCTCGACACTCTACTTTGAGCTGCCGAGTGTGTGGGTCTCCCACGGGAGGCTGAGGCGTGAAGAGGAGAATAACTTCCAATTCACCGCGACGTACCTCTTTCCTCAGGGCTATGGACAGAACGCGACAGCATTTGAGACGGATGTATCACCTCTGACGCTAGCGGCAGCCAAGTTTGCGGTTGATGAAGGCAAAGTCACTGGGTTTGGATTGTTCGGGCTGGTGGGAGAGAAGACAGAGAGACAGCGAAATGGTGGAACCCTGGAGGAAACGGCTGAGGTATGGTTCGAAAAGACGCCATGGTGATCAGCAGCGTTGCATCTTATGATAAATGTTCCGCAAGACTGTCTCGTCGGTTTGACCCATTCGCTGCAGCGGATCCATGCAGCTTTCTAGCCAGTTAATTTAGTATTCCTACTAATTTACAACAGTATATTGTGCAAAGCGATCAGTGAGGGCCTTCCATCGCCCGTCATGCCAACCACAAATACGCTTCCACTCTTCCGAATCCTCTCCCAGGCCAATCTTGGCCCATATCAGGTCGCTCACCACAATCAGGTCGGCAAATGAGATCTTATCATCAACGAATAGTAACTTATCCTTGTCTGAGCTCTCATCCAACCATCCTTTCACAATCTCATACGCCTTCTCCGCTTCCTGCCACTCATTCTCGTCTCGAAGGTCTTCCAGACGCTTGCCGACCTTCGCCTCACGTGTTCTGCGGAAGTACTCCTGGCTGGACGTGTTCAGATTATTGTGTGACGCGCATACTACGATAGGCCAAAGTCTGGCCTGAAGCTTCGGCCATAACGTTACGAGAACAGAGTGGAAGGACAGAGTGCTCGTAGGCAGCAGCGTTTCAGTGTTCGGATAGGTTTTGTCGAGATATTTGACGATTGCAAAGGAATCAGCCAAGGTAGTGTTCGTGGACGAGTCGTGAATGACTGGGAGGCAGTAGTATGGAGAGCCATCATCCTTGAATAAGGCTGCTGGAAGTCTCAGCTTCTGATAAAGATCCTCAATGTCCGGGTATTCGACCCATTCTGTCTTATAGTTGAGTCCCTTGATGTTCAACGCAAACCTACGCAAGAGTATAAACTCCAGGTCTCTATCGTTTCACGAGCAAAGCACGTACCGTACTTTCCATGTATTGGGAGACCATGCTTTGTGCGTCTCGTTTCTGCTTGGTATATCGTAGAACACAATCGGGGCTGTAGGCTCACTCATTTGTGCGGTTTGGCTACCACGGGCGAGTGATCAGTGTTTCTGGATCTATCTATATACCTTCTCAAGCGTCTGCTTGTGAGTCAGTTCGCTACCAATTGTGACGCAATACGCGACAGTAAGCCATGACGCTTCTACCACTGGACTTCTATAACGGCATAGTGTATTACATACAGGAATAAACGGGTTCCTCCTTGGACCGAGTGTATTGGCCAACAGTGTTTAAAAGGTAAGTTGAGGGAACCTGCGGTCATAATTCAAAGACCGCATCTGGGTGTGGAGCTGAAGTGGAATTGCGAGTATCAAGCTCGTCGGAAACGCCAGCAACAAAACATATGTCGTACATCACGCTACCACTACTTGTTGTGCAGAGATGGGTAGCTCAAACTCTCACATGGCATCGTATCGATTGACAGAACTTGGGCCATACGCTGGCCGGGTCGTATCGACGAATCGGAGCTCACACTTCAACCATTGACCGCGAAGTTGGGTGACATGCATCCAAAGGATTTGACTGGAAGTTCGACTGGAATCCTGTCGCCCGCTCTCGTACCATTACATCATTTAACGTCCAGGTTGAACTCGAGCTTGCCATATACAAGGTCAGTGCCAGTGTTGCCTCTTGTGTAGCGAATTTCACTGGCAAGCCATTGATCAATGTGATGTAGGCTACTTTGTGATGTCGTATCGTTTCATGGTGAGGAGCGAGAGCGTGCCTTCATCGTTGAATTCACGTTTTCGTAGTCTCGCACAAGTTCTGTCCAGGGTAACGAGTTCTGAGAACGCTCGGGCATTCGCCGAACCTTGAGGGAGGTCCGCGCGACTCACAAGTCCCTTCCGGATCCTGCTTCCATTGTTGTATCTAGCAGGTGCGCCCTTCCTGGAGTGTGAAAACTGTTTGCTGTACGTGATTGCTCAGGTTATTGCAGGTTTTATCGGTCGTATTACGGAATTGCTATCGCACTTTGGGGTATATACTTCAGCTTGGCTGTCAGCGGATGGTAGCAGCTGCAAACGGCCCCCCGCGTGCTCCACAGAGCGCAATTCGCATTCTATTTCGCGCACCAGCCAAGCAATTCCCGCAATCTGAAGGATCATCGAGAGGAGTTCTCTCCCTATTCTTTCGACTGACTCGACAATATCTCGGTGACAAGTGGAAACAGCACTAGCACCGCACATGCATCTGAGAGCACGATTACAGGGACTAGAAGCGCAAAATTCGCAAGCGCATCATATCATGATGATATCCTTCCCTTTCTATGGGTCCGAAAGAAGCTCAATTTTATCCGTGATATGGCCGATTATGGCAACGCCTGTAGAAACACGCATGATCCTGCCGGTTCTGTACGAGCTGTGCGGTACGTTTCTTTGCGAGGAGAATCCGAGATTGACAGTGCGCTTTCTGAGGTCGATGATACAGGTAGACAAACACTCGGGCTAAAAAGACGCAAGGGAGGGGGCGCATAGCATAAAAGGCGCAGGACCTCACTTAGCAGATCCCAACCCGGAAGCCCAACATGAAGCTTACTGCCGCCCTTGCGTTCTCACTCTACCTGCTTCCGTCTGCGCTCGCCCACTGTAAGTATTAGATCAGGTTTGGTATCACTTATGCTCATCAATCCACTGCCCGCAGACCGGTGGACGTCGTTGGTCCAAGGTAGCACGATCACCCCCGCATACCAATATGTGCGTCAGAACACGAACTACAACTCGCCGGTATGCTCATCTCTGCCAACGCATGTACTTGCCAGACGTTTATATGGCTGTTTTCGTAGGTCACTGACGTGACGTCGAATGACCTTCGCTGCAACACCGGCTCTCAAGCCTCCGCTGCTACAACGTCTACTGCAAGCGTTGCTGCAGGCTCCGTTGTGAGTATCTTCTCGTTCATCAAGGCACTGCACCATCTGAATATTTTAACCCAGGTTGGTCTCGCTCTCGACCAACCCATCTATCACCAGGGTGTCGTGAACCGTGCGTACACTGTTTAGAAATGTCCTACCCGTCCTCATTCCGATTGCTCCTCGTAGTCTACCTGGCTAAGGCTCCAGGAAACGCGAACGCGTTCGACGGCTCCGGCCCTGTTTGGTTCAAGGTCCACCAACTTACTGCTATCACAAACGGCGGTAGCTCCATCTCCTGGCAGGACGATAGTGAGCTAGTGTATTATAGTGTCATACACACGGTTCTGATCATCTTACATCGTTAGATATCAGCCAAGTGACGTTCACCCTCCCGAAATCGCTCCCGAGCGGACAGTATCTCCTCCGTGTCGAACAGATTGCGTTGCATGTCAGTCACCGTACCTCTGCACGGTGGGCATAGACTGATCACCGTTGTATAGGTTGCGCAATCGTTCGGTGGCGCGCAGTTCTATATCTCGTGCGCCCAGATCAACGTTACAGGCGGTGGCAGCGGCAAGCCAGGCCCACTCGTCTCGATCCCAGGTGTATACACCGGACGGGAGCCCGGTATCCTCATCAGTACGTAGATCGCTCTATGCTTGCTACAGTGAATGCATCCTGACTGACCGCCCTCTTCAGACATCTACAGCCCCATCGTACGCCCATATTTATTCTCTTTTGATCACGACTGACATTGCTAATCTTTATAGCCCGCTAACTACACCCAACCCGGACCTGTGAGTACCCGTTCTGTTTCTGATGTGTGCTGCGTTGTTCATATAGATTTTTTAGGCTGTCTGGAGCGGTTGAAACCGCACTTCGGGGCAACCTTGTAGTCACGTCAAGCGTTCTTGACTATCACGCTCCTGCGCGTGTATTCCCAATGTAAATAAAATCTGTATCTTCGATGAGGGGGAAATCTTCACAATCTACAAAGGTGTTTATTGCGGTGGACATAGTAAAGTGTGAAAGCGTTTTTGGTCCTGGCAACGTCTCTGCGGCCGTCCAGCGTGATGAAAGGTGGGCCGCATGTGGAATGGAAGAAAGTTCGCAAATGAATGTATACACGCTGTAAGCGATACATGCCATTACTAAACCAACATAACATGATAAACCATAGGAGCTATTGCTATTGCTACACAATTATAGGATGATAAGTAGGACAATTCGACTATTGACACAATGGTGACTCCCTAGAATATAACCGCCGTACAGCACACTGCCGGTTACACTCATCAATAATATCATAAGAAGCTGCGGAGGAAAAGAAGAGTGGTACGGTCACAAGAAAAGCTGCGCTTGAGCGTTAGACGTCTTGATGCTGACTTCGCTCCGCAAACCTGCTGTTTTCCCGTCTTGCAAAGTAACGGTGCCCGACACCAATCCTCTTCGCTCTCTGTTATAGCGCACAATACGCTCGCGCGCGGAGTCAACAGAGCGACTGGCCTCTCCTGCGACGACCGGCTTGGAGGGCGACGAGTGCAGCTCGAACGTTCCCTCGTACGTGGCCGGAAGATGGAGAGTTGCAGGGGCGTTTGTCGTCTGTATTTCGTAATGAACCGATGCGGTCTGGGGAGCAGGTCCGCTCTTGACGTGCACAGGTTTGTTGGAGGACTGGGCGACAACGCGGTATGAAGGCGTCTTGTCTTCGGGAGCAGTAGAGTCAAGGTTCACGTTGACGTTGATCTCGCTGTCCATCGGTAAGTCGACAATATGGGTCTACGAGATGACGGGTTACTTACTCATAATTTGTGTGCAGTTCTAGATGACTAGGTTGCGCACCGTCATTGCTAAGAGTGATGTCGGCGTTGATAGGAGCGTTAGACGTCCGTAGGCTGACGGCCGAGTCGGAGCTAAAGGTTCCTCGGATGGTGCCGTTCGACGTCCTCAATCGTGCACGACGAGCAGAGAGGGACTACGCGAATGAGTCATTATTCGTCTCTTGGGGTCCATGATATTGTAGCTCACCTTTACGTATATATCTTTCTCAGAGGACGACAGTGTGATGGAGCTGAAGTGAACCACGCCAGCAAGGTCGCCAACGGAGTGCACGAAGTTGGGCAAATGCGTCCTGAATGCGGGCAACTTTAAAGGATCTGATCCGCCCGCCCTCGGAATCCTAACGCTTATGCTGAGAAAGCGCCGCAGCTCGTCAGGGTGCGGAGCGGTCTAATGCACAGGATAAGTTAGTGTCATGTGAAAGTGAGCATATTTCTTGGCTCACGTGAATCCGGATACCGCTCTCCTTCTGCGGCGCATGAACGTATGATACACTTGTGCTCTTATGCACAAGTGGTGAGCTGTAGTAGACTCGCATGTCGACAAGCAAGCTGTTCCCAGACAACTTGTCCTCATGATCCTCACGAATGTTTATGGCCCCATTACCGAGGCTCTCGCCGGCGGCAAGTATGAACATTGCTGTAGATGAGAGGGGTAGCTCAGCCGAAATATCTGCGGCATACGGATATGATGCTCCGTGCTCTTCAGCTGGAGTGTAGACACTCTTCGGTAGGACCTTCCAGAGCAAAGGGCGCGTAAACAGCTGGTCTTCACTCGTCGATTTTCTGAGCGTCTTGGGGCTCTCGAGATAGCTCCACGACGGGGAAAGGAGACTAGGATAGTAGCTGATCTGATATTGAAATGAGCCTTCGAAGTAGAGGAAGAAGACGGCGATGAGACACTTACTGCGCGCCTCAGCCCATGGAGCGTGTCAGACGGAAGCGTTAGCATCGTAGTGGTGTCTGCTAGATTGGAACTGAAGAAGGAGGACGGTGTCAGGGGTGTACTGGAGACTCATGGTAAGGTTAGATATTTATAAGGCATGGCAGAGCATCTCCGGCCGCGGGAAACGGGTACGAGCGGGAAATAGCATACTGGTAAGCAATACACAATGCCTGGAGGATTACAGTACGTCGGCATCCAGAGCCACCAACCCGGATGAGACGGACACGCCGCCCAAGGAGATTTCGGTAGCGAGAGTCATCTACAAATTATTGCTTAGTTAGCCAGCTCCTCCCGCGGACACTCGGCTTGTGAACGCCCCAGGGCTATTAGTAAGCGAGTTTTTGTCATTAAGAACTTTCTGGAGCTCGACTTCGAACGCGACTATACAACCGCGAACATGTATGAATGTTCGGAGAGCACCAGAAACCGACCGCGGGAGGGAGCAGTGAGATTGATGGCGTAGAAGAAGAGTGACTGCAACGGTATCGCTTCCTAAAATGGCAACTTTGCCGGCCAACCGACGGATCAATATGATGCGCTCCTTGAACTCGGATGAAGGCACTCAGCGGGATACAGTACCTCACGGTCAACATTGTGCGAACAAAAATTCGATCGTTCATCTTTCGATCTGAGCAGACGAGCCTGTTATCGCGAAGTGGGGGATATTCGATCACCTTGTCACGAATCCGGTGAGCACAGGGGACTGTGAGTTCTCTTGTCCCCAATCGAGGGAATTTCAATGGCTCTGAAAGGAGTCTGCAATGGCGCACTATGTTGCATTTATCGTATACTAAAAATACACTAGTTTCATTTCACTTTCGATTTCGGCGTTCAGAACCGCGATCGCGGGTAACTCAATAGTTACCAGTACCGAGGTCACCATCCTGAGGGAATTAGGAATCAGCCAAGTTCACGGACCAGGGAGAGCTTAGCCTACCTTACGATCTTGGCCACGCTCAACCATATTAGGGTTCCCAGTCATCTTTCCAGTCATCTTCTCCATAGTTCCTATCAAATACAGGAGCGTCAGATCGCAGTTCTTTCCCTCGGAAACCCAAGCACATACCCTTCACACGGTCACCCATGGAGGCCTTACCGGCACTGCCGGTACCATACGTGTTCGAGTCGGTAGTATTTCCGGGATAACCACTCTGGCCAGTGGAGTCGTTATTCCAGTCCTGTTCACCGAATCGCCCGTTATCGCGACCACCGATGTCACCTCCAGCGCCGTAGGTGTTGATGTCAGAAGTATTGCCTTGCACACCAGTGTGACCCAAGCCACGCTCGCGCTGGCCCATACCCATGTCCCCTCCGGCACCGTAAGTGTTGACGTCGGAAGTGTTTCCTGGCATACCGGAATTGCCTAAACCACGCTCACGGTGGCCCATGCCCATGTCGCCTCCGGCGCCGTAGGTGTTGACGTCGGAAGTGTTGCCGGCGAATGCCTCATGTTGGGTACGATTAAATCCACCTTGCCCTGTGCCTACACCGGAGCCGTAGCCTGCTGAGCGAACATTGCCACCCTGCAAGGCAGAGTCGGGGTTGTTGCTGTTGAAGTTATCGTCGTTGAAGTTATCTGGAGATCCTTCAATGTCAGCTACTCGCCGTTTTTCGAGACGTCGAAGGGTACTCACCGTTTCTACCGACACCAGTGGTGTTGGAGAGATTGTTAGTGTCATTGTTCCAGGTGGTTGCGTTGTTCTGGTTGTTATAAGACATTACGAGGTACGATAGTTGTGTAGTGTTGTAAAAGTTGGATGAGTGGATGAGATGTGAATGAGCTCAATTGTGGTCGTACAAGCCGTGAAAGCAAGGGTATATATACGCTTGCTGTCAAGGCTAGTATAACTTACACCAACTTCGACTATGATGCAAGGCGCTAAGTACTGCGGCATAAGGCTGCGGTGGGTGTTAGCGTTTGAAATGTTCGAAGTATGGGTTCCACACTGTGGAAACAACAACACCCGCCAGGGCGGTTTGCATGTTTCCGCCCTCGATCATCTGTTGGTTGGTCACTGCGTAGTCGTACTACGTCAACGAGGAGACACTATGGCGGCTGCGACCCGCCTTAGGGACGGGCATGTGCGCCTACCGTTGGAGTGGGTACACCTTGTGGTGCGGCAAGGGGAGTGCCTATTCCACCTCAACGGTTAAGGCAGAACTTCAACTTTTGAGGTCTCCGGTTAGACGCAGGACGTAGAATAATAGAAACAGATCATTTACGTTGTTCACCTGAACACCCCCAATGTATACGGGGGGCTTGCCAGCTGAAAGAGAAATATAGAAGTATAATGTACCGTGTACAACATAGCAACGTACAAGCGAAAGGGCAGACGAGAGCATACACCGCACAATTAATGCAATGCCGCAGACACTAACTCCAACACTTCCTTCGTGCTCTTGCCAGTGTTCTTCATGTCCTTGGCTGTGGCCTGCCAAACTGCACCATGATGTGGTTCGGCAGCAACACATCGTCTGATCACCTCTTCGCGATATTCCTGAGCGCATCAAAAGGAAGTCAGCCACTTTGCGTGTCATGACCATTGGAAGACGTACAGGTGTCCCATGCTGCTGTTCAAACTTGAGCCACCAACCCCAGACATCACCAAGGTCCGGGTTAACCCCAACAGCACGTTCGAACCATTGTCTCGCCTTCTCAATCTTGCGTTCAGCCCAGAAGAGTCTGGCTACGGTACATATGATGAGCGGGTCATCTGCGGCTTTGCGTAATGCATCTGCTGAACGGGATTTGCGCGTCGGTCGTGGTTCAGCCCATATCGCCATGGACCACAGCAACCCTGACGTCGGACAGTCTTGCAGGCCTAGAATGATGAATGCGTATGTGAGCATTCATGGCGTGATGAAGATACGCATACCTCTAGCAAGGACAGTTTTAGCTTGAGCAGCACCGCCGTTGCGCTCCTCGACTCCCACTGCCTCAGCCCAAAGCACGTCACTGCCCGGATTAGCCAACCTTGCCTTATCCAACAACGCACGGGCTTTGATGCTCTTCCCGTCCGCTTCTTCCAGCCGACTTGCCAATATCCACAAGGTCACGTCCTTAGGACACGCCTTAATACCGGCAGAGAAGGACGCGCGGGCGGCAGGATAGTTCTTCTGAGACTGGTGTATTTGTCCCTGGATCATGTACAACTTGGCAAACTTTGGGAACTTCTTCAACGCGGCTTCCAAGGTTTCCAAGGCCGTCGAAAGCTGCCCTTGCTGGCGTTCGAATACCGCGGATTTCATCCAAATCTACGGACCGGGGATGAGCAATTACTCAGAAGACGAAGACATGAACACACTTACCCTTTGAGTGTCTGCCACGGTACGAGCGCGGACGAGCAGTTCCCTGGCTACTGTGAGCTCCCCATTCTCGGCCTCCAGCTTTACTGCGGCAAGCCAGATCTGCTCGCTCTCAGGGTTCGCTACGAACGCCTTCTCCAAAACCTCACGAGACGCGGGAACGTCGCCAGCCAGCCACTTCTCCTTCGCCCACATGAGCCACAGGACCTCCGCCTGAGGACAGTGGTGCACAGCGCGTTCTAAAATGGAGTTGAGTGACTCCCTCGTGCCATGTGACCGCTCGAGATCCGCCGCTCTGCGCCACAGCGTACGTTTGTCGGGGAAGACCCGAAGTGCATAGGCCAAAATTGCACGTGCGGTGCCAACCTTTCCTTTCGACTCTGCTGCTTCAGCATCGCTGAGCCACGTGTCCAGTCGGTCCTCCTCTTCGATGTCCATCGCAATCGTGGCTTTGATGATAGCCTCGCATGTCCTGGGTGATCCCTCCCCTTCGCATGTTTCGGCTTCCTTCAACCATTGCTCCCTCGTTAATAGCACCTGGTGCCGTCTTAGTTCCCGTACACCCAACTCAATGGTTCGATCTACAAGGTCGAGCTCCTTGTTGCGCGCCTCGTCGGATTTGCCCGGGACTTGCGCCTCCTGTTCTAGTAGCCTTCCAGCTGCTATCCAGATCTCGTGGCTGGTGGGAACAGCTTTACGAGCCTTGTTCAAAACAGCTTTCGCTTTCTCCGGAGTCTCAAGTCGGGCAAGAGCCAGCCAAAGTTCAACTGATAGCGGAATAACCTCAACAGCACGAGCTAGGAGAATCCTGGCGTCGGAGGCAGAGGATTCCAGGTTCACCGTCTCCTTCCAGAGACGAACTGAATTGGGGATATGCTCAAGTGCTGAGAGATACATGTCAATACCATGGATAACATCATAGGAACCAGGCCCGAACCTTTGCGAAGGACGCGCTTTTTGGCCTTAATGTCATGTTCCAGATCTGCCGCCGCTAGCCATATCTTCACACTTTGCCCGACGTGTTGTACCGCATTGGCCAGGATAACCTTCGCATCATCGTTGTTCTATGATTGCTATTAGTACCACATAGAGAAGTAGTTCCGCAAATGCTTACATGCAAACGAGCGGCTTCTAGCCAGACGTCCTCACTCTTGGGACACTGGTCACATCCAGCCTTAATGAGCTTCCGCGCGGCGACCATACGACCAGCATGCTCTTCCAAGCATGCAGCAGCAATCCAACCAGGTGCATGCTTTGGATTTGACTTGACCAAAGAGTCAAAGAGCATACGAGCACGTTTAATATCGCCGATTTCCGCGTCGCTCTTGATCTGTACGCTATCGAGCGAAGTCAAATAACCTTTCGGATCTACAGAGGTAGCCAGACCAGATGCAGTGGACGTCCCAGAGACCTAAAGATACAATCAGTACAGAGCACGATATGAGAAAGTTCCTTGCATGTATGAATACCTGGTCAAGCTTCAAGGAGAGAATCTTATCTCGGGCTTGTCCCATCTCCACGAAATTGGTCAAGGTACCATTCTCAGCAGGCGTCTCAAAACCACCGGCCTACGTGCAGTTGTAAGTCGACGCGCAAAGGGCTCATGATGATACAACTTACTGTTTGCTGCTGCGGGTCTAGCGCGTTCTCGTACTCCCCTCTCGATCTATCGCCAACAAGGACACTGTCCGGTACAACGAATGACCTCTCGTCCCTTTTACGCTTTTTCCTGGTGAGATTGCCCACCTCTGGAATGTTCTCCCACTCGTCGTCCGTCACCACCGCTAATCCACGCTTCAAGTCAGCGAACTGCTGCTGGATCTTCGGACGTTCTGCACGATGCTTCACTAATTCCTCGTTCTCTCGTGCTTCTCTGTCAACAAAATCAGCGTAGTTGGAGTGGCTATGGATGCTATAACGTACCTGCGCGCCCTCCGCCGCGCATCCATGTTATGGTCTACCTGCTCATATATCTTATCGGCTTCTTCGTCATCTGCCTCATATGTAGTACCCGCAAAAAGACCGTACTCATTGTCTGGATCCTGGAACTGCTCTGGGTCAATGTCTGGTTCTTCCCCGCGCCGAGCTTGGGCCTCCCTGCACCAATATTCAGTAGGAACGCCACTTGAATAGCTCTGAAGAACGTACGCAACAACCTCTGCAGAGGGTCCTTCTCGTGCAGGACCAATATCGGACCGTGTGGTAAAACCGGAAGCACTGCAAACGGTCTGTAAGTTGGCGCAATACCGAATGTAAGAGACCGTACCCTCGACCAAGACCTGCTACATATGATGCAGGCGCTGGCATAGACAAGAAGGCCAACTTATTGGGCTTGTCTGACGCCATCTTGTCCCAAACGTTCTCGAGCGGCCAAGTGTGTTGTTCAGTAGCCGAGTATTGGGGGCAGGGCTGGCCGACTGGTGACGATTGAAGGCGAAGGTTGTCTAGCGCCTAACAAACCACCCGCTTCCAGTTGGTGCATGTTTATTTCTCTAATACCCAGAATCGTGCCGCGATCCTGAGTTGAATCACTGCGTTCGGAATCGAACTTTGAACTCCTCTGATGGCTGTGCACAATGAAAGTAGCACTTGCATCCGGCAGGTGCATCCTCATATTCGTCTATCCTCCCCTTTCACAGTGCCTAGATGTGCGCTATTCAGCTGTACCAATGGTCGGAGGAAGAGTTACAAATCCCCATAGAGCGACGATACAAGCTGCACAGAGATTGTCTGGTTTGTCATAATCCTACTCATGTTGCACTGCGCTGATGACATGGACATGTGAACAGGATTATTGGAAGCGCATACGGTCTTACTACGATGAGAACGGCACGCTGCTGGTGCTGAAGTCTGTTGATAATGCGCTATTTGCCGCTACCGAACTCCGCGTTTTGCGGCTTTTGCTGGCCATCTCGTCCAGCCACAACCATACAATCCCGGCAGAGATCATCACATGCAACGAGAGCAGCATCATTGTAATGCCATCGCTAGAGGAGGTCCCACTTTTGCCATGGCATTCTTTGGACACTCTGATCGACGTTATCCAGCAACTGCTGCAAGTGAGTAAGCCCCCATGCCTTGAACCTCTGATGCTCATAAAGTCCAGGGCATCGAGTTCATGCACAAGAATGGGATAGCACACTTTGTAAGTACACATGTTCATAACACTAGTGTATACTCTGTAAGCGGTGCGTAGGACATCCACCCAGATAACATGGTGGTCTGTAGCGAGCCACCGCTTCCGACATCTCCATTACTGGTGCAAGAATCAAGGTGCTACTTTATTGATTTTGGAAGCTCAAAACAACTCCCTCCGCCACCAAGAGGGAGCCACGGAGATATTTGCGTTCCCTATCTGCCATTTGGAGGCCATTTTGAACCTCCCGAAGGTAGAGAAAGGGTTAATCCCTATGCATATGACGTATACTGTATGGGGAAAAGTGTTCAGAATATGTGCCAGGTAAGCCTTGCACGAAACGCTCAACTAATGTATTGATGACACCTTGACCGCCCATGGAGACAGCAAGCCTTTATGCCCTGCGTTCCCCAGGCAAAGGGCGCGTTCGGGTCCCTCCAGCGCTCTGGGAATTTTGCGAGATACTGTCAACCAAAGATCGTAGAATTCGCCCTACCGCGACTCAATCGCTCAAGCTCATCCACATCGCATGGTGTTGGAACAAGATGACGCAATGGCTGTATTGGTTTGCACCTTATCAGGTTGCGTGGATTCAGCTATCGTATGCCCATAGCTTGCGATCTGCACGAACTTGTGTAGGGTGATAGCAGTTGCGACGGTGCAGGATCAACTGCTCCGGTCATCTCCTGTGCTGGAGATCAATAGTTGGTTTCCTCGACGCTGTGAGCAATCAATATCCCGCCTTGCAGACTTTTTGCGGGCAGTGCACGGTACGTACCTCAGCGAGTGCAATCACGAGGCAACCCGCAGATCTGCAGTGATGTGATGGCACGACAATCGTCTCCGCTCCCGCCGCGTTGCATCGTTGCAAATCCCTTTGCTGCCTACTACGTCGTAGCGAGCACGCAAGGTGCTTGCATTGCAGTGACGTTACAGTATTCTTCCCTGGACGCGAGTCATGATCTACAGGGAACACAGTGAGCCCTGCTTTTGGATAACACGGAAATCTGGTCCCCCACGGAGTCTTTAGCATGGAGTCTTTCGTAGGCGCAGCATAATCTTAGGCAACAGCTTCTCAACGGCAATGAGGAATGGCAGTGCGTGTGTGCCCTGAGTAAGGTTGGAGGGGTCGTGAAAGAGACGTTCAGGTTGCTTGGGCTTGAACGGCGTCTCGCGTTCTGGTGAACCCCACCGTGTCACAACGTGACGAGATAACACTGTGCGAGGAGGCACGGCATATGGAAACCATACGCGAAGTAAACATGTGTTTCTGCTAAATCTATTACATATTATGCTAAGGACGTAAGTAGAGAGGCAGGACGGAGTGGAGTAATGCTGAACATGTGAAGAAGATCAGTCGATAAAGATATGGGACTTGACCGCGCCGCGCTCGTTGCATCCTCTTTCGTCGCTTCATCGAATACACCAACCAGATCATGTATCTCCAGCCAAATAAATTGACGGTGTCCCTGCCCCCGAAGGTGTTGAGCAGATGCATCAAAGCATACGCAGAGTAAACTCCCAAACTCACGCAACATGATAAGGTGCAAACCAATACAGCCATTGCGTCGCCTTGTTCCAATGCCATGTGATTCGAAGAAGCATGATCGACTGGGATGCAGTAGGGCGCATTTTGGGATCATTGTTTGACAGGATCTTGCAAAATACCCATAGCGCTGGAGGAACACGGACACGTCCGTTGATTGGGAAATGCAGGGCATAAGAGCTTGCCATCTGTATGAATGGTCAGAGCACCGTCAATTATCCATCAAATATGACATAGAATGCTTACCTCACACACGTTCTGAGCAGTTCGTCCTGTGGAGTATATATCATATGCATAGGGATTGACACTGTCTCTACCTTCGGGAGGGTCATAATGGCCTCCAAAAGGCAGATAGGGAAAACAAATGTCTCCGTGACCCCCTCTTGGTGGCGGAGGTAGTTGTTTCGAGCTGCCAAAATCAATGAGATAGCATTTTGACTCTTCCACCGGGAATGGAGATGTTGGAAGCGGTGGTGTGCGGCAGATCACCAGGTTGTCTAAATGGATGTCCTGCACATAGCTGAGAGAGTATATGCTGGCATTATGAATGCACACACTTACGAAGTGAGCTATCCCATTCTCATGCATGAACTCAACCCCCTGAACTTTATGAGCATTGGAGTGACGAGGCATAGGGGTTTACTCACTTGCAGCACTTGCCCGATAACATCTGTCAGAGTGTCCAATGAATGCCACGGCATGAATGCAGCTTCATGCAGCCATGGCATTACAATAATGGTGGTCTTGCTGCACGGGATAATTTCCACCGGAATGGTGTGGTTGCGACTGGATGAGATAGCCAGCAGACACTGCAGAGCATGGATTTCCATACGGGCAAGTACATTACCAGCAGACTCCAGCAGCTCATTGTCAACAGACTTCAAGACAAGCAATGTGCCATGTTCATCAAAATATGACCGTATACGCTGCCACATATCCTTTTCACATTCATGTCATCAATGCGGTCCAACACAAGTAGGACAGCAACGAACCAGACGATCTCTGTATAACTTCCAGTGTCGGTCTACGGGAATTTGGAGTTCCTCCTCGGACCATTGGTACAGCTGAATACCACTCATCTAGACAGTGGAGGATAGACATACACGAGGATGCACCGAAATTGCGAGTTGTTGTTAGTCAGTCACGTGCGACCCGAGTGAGCAGATCTGAATCATCGGATCAACTATCATGTTATGTTATCTGAGGCAGCATACAGTAGTGCATGGGGAGGGATAGTCTGATAGCAAGCGGCACATTAGACGGAGGAGGCGCCGCGTACAAGAGTCGAGCCCGCGAGAAGCGTGCTGAAGGCATCGACAAGCGCGTTGGCGGGCGGGCGAAGACGCCGGTGCACGGCAAGGAAGAGCGTAGAAGCAAAGTATGGATGGGAAATCGAGAGGCAGAGGGGACAACTGTCCGTGAAAGGCAGGGTCTTTGAAGAGAAGTTCAAGATGAGAGGTGTCCGGTCGAGAGAGCAGCCGAGACGGGAGAAAGAGACTTGAGAGGAGATGAGAGGCCAGAGGGATGAGACGAGAGATATAGGCAGGTCGAGAGAAGGACAATGCGAGAGCGACCAGAGCAGAGAGGGATGGGACGAAAGGCCCGGGCGAGGCGTACAGCTCTCGTGGCCGGGTTTAGTCTTGGAGTCGCAGGCTTGTGCATCAGAGGGATGCGCGCCGCGCGCACAATAGCAGTCAGTCAATGTCTTCACGTTAAAATATGACGATAAGGATGAGCAGAGGACACTGCAGCAATCCTTCCACAAATCCCAACCCTGTCTGTGGAAAAGGACGTCAACGCTATGCTACGTAATAATCGAGAGCCTACAAATACACCTGTGGGGCGCGCGACCGACATTCCTTCGCATTTTATATCGGTGCTACGCCTTGAATGATATGTACTGTACAACACATCGTGGAGGCGGTTCAATGTGAGAATACTTGCATAGTCGGTACACCTTCTTGTGACATTGGTGTGACAGACGCGTCCGTGACATCTACACACGGCGAACTTCAATGTCTGCCTCCGACGACACAAATTCCATACCGGAATCTCCAATTAGACTTTCTGTCACCAAAATCACGTCTCGCCTGCTCGTTCAGGAGCTACGACATACTCTGGTTGAAGTTGAGACCCTCATGGCGAACCGACGACTGCGAAAACGCCGTTCGAAAGAGTACGATGAAACTCCTGCCTCGTCGAAAACTATACGCCTTCGTTAGCCAAGAAGAAGCAGACGCCTTCGGACTATACTGGCTTCGAGGAGACGGCGGAGACCATAGCAAAGAAGGCGAAGGAGGATAAGAAAGCAGTGAGTCCGTCGTTCGCAGCGTCGTACAACAAGTGACACAGAACCATAGTACACATTTCTTACCCCTCCTCCAGCCCTCAAGCACGTCCTTCTCCTCACTCGCCAATAAGCTCGCGGCCTCCGCAGACTCCGGCTCCTACAAAGCGCTGTCCGACATCTCATCGCAGCCCTCGCTGATCCGGAACGGTGGAATGAAGGACTACCAACTGCGCGGGCTCTCGTTTCTGGCGCATGTGCATGACAGCGGCATGAACTGCATCCTCGGCGACGAGATGGGCCTCGACAACGTCTGCCCGCTCTTCGTCATCCGCACCTGGTAGCGCGAGCTCAAACATGGCTCCCCTCCTACACCCCGCATCTCCACGCGCAAGAATCCGAGTGCACGCGTCTGAAGCTCGCAGTGCGCGCCGGCACACTTACTTCTGTGTGACGACATACGAGGGGTATAGCACCTAGACGAAGGCCACCGCATCAGAACGCGCAAACACGGATCATGTACAAATAACACAGTACGGCTCAATATACCGGCTCATACTGACGGGCACACCCGTGCAGAACAACCTCGTCGAGCTCTGGGGCCTTCTGCACTGGCTATCTTCACCTCACATACTGCACGGGCCTTCCACGACTTGTTGGTATCAGGCAGTGCACGTACGCGCTGCTATTCCTCGCTGCCACAGAGAAATAGCTCATGACGTTCTTGCCGATGAGCGAGTTGTAGCGGTCTTGGACGTCTGGGCTGAACGCGCCGGTGGCAATGGGCAGGGGTACGTACTATGACTACGTCTACATATTGCAGTGGTGCTCAGACACGAACTTACTTTGACTTCTATCACCAGTCGTCCATGCAGATTGTCGCGGGCTATCGAGCGCAGGCGCGAAACGGATGCCTTTGTTTTCGTGCCCGCATCACCAATGGGAAGAGTGTGGCGGTATGCTCTTCAGGTGCGTACATTCATTGTGTGTACGTGTAGCAAGATATCGAACGCGAACTTTGTAGATGCCGGACATGCCAAGCGCATATTGCGAGGAATGTCTACCGCCAGGCCAGACACATGCAATCGGCGACACCATTCCTGAAATGTGAGTTCTCCTGCTCGATAGCTAGTGTTAATTCTTTCTTCATGCCTATGCGCCATACTGTTATCAAGGCTCGTTCTGGGCTGAGGCGAGGCGCGGTTTTGTTTGGGAGGACAATGATTCGCTTTCTCTGGCGTTGTAATATAGAATATAATATGATATACCCGGAATCGTGCCACGATGCTGAGTTGAATCACGCTCAGACCTGCGTTCGGAATCGAACTTGGAACTCCTCTGATGGCTGTGCACAGTGTATGTAGCACTTGCATGCGGTAGGTGCATCCTCATATTTGTCTATCCTCCCCTTTGACAGTGCCTAGATGAGTGATAGCGATCTTCAGCTGTACGAATGGTCGGAGGAGGAGTTACAAATCCCCATCGACCGACGATACAAGCTGTACAGAGATTGTCTGGTTCGTCACAATCCTGCCTATGTTGCACGGCACTGATGGCATGAACATTGAACAGGATTACTGGAAGCGCATACGGTCTTATCACGATGAGAATGGTACGCTGCTGGTGCTGAAGTCCGTTCGAAATGAGCACTCTGCAGAACTCCACGTTTTGCGGTCTTTGCTGGCCATCTCATCCAGTCACAACTATACAATCCCGGCAGAGATTATTCCATGTGACAAGACCAGTATTATTGTAATGCCGTTTCTAGAGTCAATTATATATATCCCATGGTATTCTGTGGACACTCTGATGGGCGTTCTCCAGCAACTGTTGCAGGTGAGGAAACCTCCATGCTTTGAACCTCTACTCATCAAGTGCAGGGCCTTGAGTTCATGCACGAGAATGGGATAGCACACTTTGTAAGTGCACATATTCATAACGCCATTGTATGCTCTATAAACTGCGCACAGGACATCCACCCAGATAACTTGGTGGTCTGCCACGAACCACCGCTCCCGACATCCCCATTACCTGCGCAAGTGTCAAAGTGCTACTTTATTGATTTTGGCAGTTCAAAGCAACTCTTACCCCCACCGAGAGGGAGCCACGGAGATATTTGTGTTCCCTTTATGCCATTTGGAGGCCATTTTGTACCTCCCGAAGGTGGAGAGAAGGTCAATCCCTATGCATATGACATATACAGCATGGGACGAAGTGCTCGGAACATATGCCAGGTGAGCATTCTATGTCATATTCAGTGGGTACATTGATTAAGCCTCGACCATTCATGGAGATGGCAAGCTTTTATGCGCTGCATGACCAGAAAATGGGGCGTGTTCGGGTCCCTCCAGCGCTATGGGAGTTTTGCGAGATACTGGCAACCAAGAATCCAAGGTCGCGTCCTACCGCGACTCACTCGCTCAAGCTTCTCCGTATTGCATGGTATTGGAACAAGATGACGCAATGGCTATATTGGTTTGCACCTTATCAACTTGCGTGAGTTTCAGGTTTACTTCACGTGCATTTTGATGCGTCTGCTTAGCACCTTTGAGGGCAGGGACGTGGTCAATTTGTTTGGGTGGCGACACGTGGTCTGGTTGATATATTCGATGAAGACGCGCAGGAGCAACCGACGACCAGTGCAGGGGATGCGGCGTGTCCAAGTCCCATATATTTATCGACTGATCTTCTTCACATGCTCAGCATTACTTCACTCTGTCCTGCCTCTTTACCTGTGCCATTAGTGATAGTACAATTCGCAATAGATACAGTGAAAGTGAAAATACGTGTTTATTTGGCATACGGCTTCAAGCAGCATGGCTGCTTGCACAATGGTATATCGCAATATTGTGATGTAATTGCCACGCGAGATGCTATTCCGTGTAGTGTCACTCGAGTCAAAGTATCGGGATGGACATTCTCGCCATTGGTTCTCTCGCCACAGGATACACACGTTAGAGGGAACTGCAAGAAAAGAAGCATCTTCGAGTATGGCACCATCGGAAAGAGATAGTCCGCGTGATAGCAATACACCGGATAGCAATCGCTCTGATAGAGGTAAACAACACAGCGGATTCCTCGCGTTACCTATGAAGAATTGTAACTTTATAGACAGTGAAAACGTAAGTTGAAAAGTAGTGCGCACCTCGAAAGTAGAGCAAGACGACCTTTGGGCTGTCCGTTACGCGGTGCAATGGTAGTGCTCGCCGCAACAAGAGTCACACATTACCGCCCTCAGCCGGTTGGATCTCTTCACAAGATATTGTTTTCCTGCGAGTAAGTGTCCTTGTTCAAGTCCCAAGAACGAGCTCCTGGAGGAACATGGCCTTCTTTCGCGCACCATCATAAGACACTGCACATCAAGACTTAATGATTGGCAAGAAAGTCGTGAAAAATGTACACCAGCCTTGTAAGCCCACAGGGTAGCGAAAATTGATGAATGAATGCAGCCAAAGCAAATCGCTGTCCTTGGACGTCTTCCAGGTGCGTTCGGACAAAACATACAAGGTGCTCAGTTTCGGAGTTGCTCAAGCAGACCATAAAACCGACCTGGACGGTTCAGCATGCTTGTCGCGGTCGTCTTCGTGAAGGAGCAGTGCTATGCTACGACCATGAAATAGCCCCCTTGACGTTAAAAGAGTTGCGAGGGAAGACGTGCCATGATGATGATGGTTAGGTTGAGGTCTTTGCTCCCTCATTATCGAACTAAGTGCTCACTAATTGAAGACATGGTGGCGATAGCATTGTCAAAGCTGCATGCACTATGTGAGCCGTTATCTGAACTTGGCGGTCATAACGTACCGTACTGTGGCTAGCGAACATTGCGATCACATAGACGCCAGTCTTTGTGGCGCTGGTTCATATCACGTGTACAAGAGGACGCTAGTCGGGAGTTGTCCTTCCAACTTGTGATCATCCTTGACCGACATCTCACCCTCATCTTCGGGGCCTATGGCGAAAAGAAAGTTCAGACCATAGATTAGTTTGTGCGCAGACACACTGTTGCAACCCCAGTTTCCATCTCACCTCGACCTGCCGCAGACTGGCACCCTCCCTTTTCAAAATATATCCATAAAGTGCCCTTCGGTTGCTTACCCGTATCGGTATCACTCCCGGAGACACGCTTTTCAATGCGACTTAGTCAGTTATCGGACCGGCCTACGGATTTGGAGGGTTACATGCAGTGAGTTTGTCCACATGATACTGCAAATTTTACAGCACTGTTCTCCGTACTAGAGCTATAACGGATACGTTTTGGCAATGATACATCTTTGCGATGGACACAACGGGTCATCTTTTGGATATTAGATCTCAAGGTTTATGAACATGGCCTCTTAATCACAATCGTGGGATCCTGCTAGGTCATCAAACAAGGAAGTGCTCCAACTGCAGAACTGCAGAAGGATTAGTGCGATATCCTCCTTTCGATGTCTACGGGGTCCCTGTCGCGGATTTGGAGCGCACGAATTGCACCGTGCATGTATACAATCTTAGTGTGGCCAAACCTCCGAAACGTTCCATTATGCAGAATCATCGCTCAACCTCCTCCTACCTTTCTTCCCGGCCCACGACCACCGATGTGTGATGAATCAATCATATCGAGTTGCGTAGCACTGGGCGCACACCGCATCAGGGACCACACTGCTTTTCTGACATCCAAATGACTCTTGGGATCTGCAGCTTCTGGTGCTTCTGCCCAAGACACTCGGTCATATCTCGTCATTGTGGCCGGCGCCACCAATTTTTACTTGTCATTCATGCCTGTCGGTCGTACTGCGTACAGTGTGAGGCTTGAACCTTGAAGGAACTAGATCTTCAGTGCTGTGAACTGTCCTTGATCAACGTCATCGCTACGATGCACGTTGCGCCGAGGACGGTCGGGACGCTCAACTGGTACGTACATGACCTTCGGGACGATCCGCTGCACTAGTGCTGATTTCGCTACCTCTCTATCTGTATTTGCTATAGCTGAGTCGTTATGGTTCGAAACTGCGATCTTCATACCCACGATGCTCTGGCCACCAAGGCGTATAGACCGGTATCATAACGGCGTATCAACATGATCCATAGAACTGATACCCACACGGCAACCTTGCTTTTTCGATATGCAATGGGCTCTTGCATTCCTCCGATTCACCGGATGGGCAACGTTGCGACCTTACAGTACGTCTTTCAACCAGAACCGTCGAAGACTCAGCAGTTTCTGGTTGTATCATACGTACAAACCTACCAGGTCAGCGGGAATCTCGTACCGATTCTTGACAAACGACACGAACAGCTATCCCAGCGCAGTACGCCTCAGATGCGAAATACTCCGGTCAGTTCACTATCATTGGTATTGGGCAGGTCCCGGACGGTACTAGCTTGCGAGCTGTCAGTTTGCCACCGAAGTTCATGTATCTGCAATACCTGACTGGTTCACCGGTGGTTGACCGGCTGGTAGCCGCACAGCATGACGGCCATCTACGAGCACTGCACAATAGAAACCGGGCTCGGAACACGTTCCCCGAGGCTTCTGTGCCAACCGATGCGAGCCACGGACGTTGCGAGCACAGTACTATGCAGTAAGATAGATTGTACGCAATGGAAGCTGTAGTGCAGCCAATGTGCGACCGTCGAGTGCACTGCTATCTGACAGAGTACACGTACCTACCTGCTTGACACTTACGAACTGGATCAGCCTTGCTGTGTTCTATTCTCAGAGGAGACAGTCAGCCAGTCATGGGAGTGTTGTTGCGTGAGACGTAGTTCAAATGGCCACATTGTATGACGGTCATTCTAAGCGTAATAGGATGCACGCTTACCAAGGACGCGCGGACACTATAGACACATGTCACAAACATACGTTATCATTTTCTCTACCATGTTTCCCGCGTTCCTCACCGAAATGCGTTTCTCTGGACACGCACCCAGCGGAGGAGTGATATGATTGGGTTTGATCAGTTTGATCGACGACCCAAATGCGGAACAGACACGCTCCAGCACGCATGTGCGTCACCAGCCGAGTTACAGCAGCGCGAGTTTGCCCAACGCAGCCTGCGTCACCTCTCGCATTCGACCCTCTACCATCTTGAATACCCCTCGGCACACCGATGTCGCTATCGCATCCGGACGAAGGAGAACACTCGACGACCTCGCCTGTGTTCTCGCCAGGCGAAGAGTCGGACCAGCCGACGCCAATTGTAGAAGCGCCGGAACCAAAACCTGGACTGGACGGAACGCCTGTGCGATGTAAGTGCCAGTATTTGTCTGAGCTGAAGGTCGGTTGTAAACGAAGGGACGGTGGTGCTGAATAGGGTTCGACGTGGGTATGCTCTGCACTTGGGGGGACAGAAGCTGATGGGCTCGTTCACCGGCTTGTAGGCTAATAGACAAGAGCCATATACCCGTATAACACCGTTTCAAGAGAAGCATGACACGAGCATTGAGTACGTTTTGCGGTGGTTCATTATCCATATGAGGAAAACTTGAACCCCTTCGTTGCAGATTCTTCTACAAGCCTATAACACTTTCGGTGCTTGGCGTTGCGCTAGCGATCCTCGCATATGTTGCCACTACGCAGGACGTACTTGAGGAGGGAGGGGACAAGAGACGAGTGTACGTTTGTGCTTCATACACCTCCCGCTACTTAATGCCAACGGAATTGCAGTGGTGCATACGCCGCGATCGCAGGTTTCCTGCTGTTTGGAATTATTCAATTCAGAGACGGGCCCTTCATCCGCCCGCACCCAGGTTAGTCCCCCCACGCATCCTAGCACCCTCATGCTGAGGTATACCCACCCTGGCTAGCATTCTGGCGTCTCGTGCTCGGGATCAACCTCCTATACGAGCTCGCGCTCGTCTTCCTGCTCTTCCAAGACCTCGACTCGGCGCGCGCGATGATGAAATACATCGACCCGAACCTCGGGAGGCCGCTGCCGGAAAAAAGCTACGCGGAGAACTGCGAGTTCACACCGGTCAACATCTGGGTACGTCTATCTATCTACCCGCCGTGCTGTCCATCTCGCCATCCATCTCGCTCTGCTAAATCCGTGTTTGTCGTGCGATGGATGGACACAGAACGCGATCGACATCTTCTGTCTCGCACACGCCCTAGGCTGGTTCGGCAAGGCCCTGATCCTGCGCGATTACTGGTTCTGCTGGGTAAGCCCTCACCCGCGCGCATGTCGTGCGTGCATGTGTGTGTACGCGACGCTGACGCACGGCCCCCGGCTAGATTTTGAGCATCGCGTTCGAGTTCGCGGAGTACTCGCTGCAGCACCAGCTCGCCAATTTTGCAGAGTGCTGGTGGGACCATGTAAGCCGTCCTACCTCTTTTTCTACCCGTGCCCGTGCCCGCGCGAGTCTGCCCACCGTGGCGACGGCAGCAGCGGCACCCGGGTCTCTGGCCCCGCCACAACAACCGCTGACTGCATGACTGACTGATGACGCTGTGCGCAGTGGATCCTCGACGTCCTCATCTGCAACTGGCTGGGCACCTACCTCGGTACGTGGTCGGTCATCACACCCAGACTAGGTTTCATTATGCTCACCCGGCGACCTAAACGGCCAATTTAAACTCTAAATTTGTCACGCTCGCTCGCTCGCGATCTACAGGCATGAAGACATGTCAATACTTCGAAGTAAAGGTGCGTCACTCCATTCCATCATGACCCCGGGACTACACACGCGCGCACGTTACTCCGTCGTCGCGGTCCTGGGAATATCTGCTGCACACGCTCACTGACGTTTCGCGCCTCTTGAAAAACCGTCCGCATCCTCGCTTCTCGCGTCTTCGCGCCGCTTTCTCGCCCGTGCAGCAATACACCTGGCGCGGATTCCGCCAGACGCGGGGTCTCCGGGGGAAGGCGCGCCGCGTCGTGAGCCAATTCTCGCCAGCAGACTGGACGACGTTCAAATGGGAGGGCACAGCCGACTTTACGCACTACCTCACCGTCGTCCTCCTCCTCACCGTCTTCCTCGCCGCGGAGCTCAACCCGTTCTACCTCAAGGTGCGTCTCCCGCCTTTTTTTCATTACCCAAAAAAAAAAATTCTATTTGGGATTTGGGCGGGCGGAAGGCCAAAAGACGAACGGAAGACTGATTGACTGACGGCGTGGCGATATCGTGGCGTTTACAGACCCTGCTATGGATGGAGCCCGAACACCCATTCGTCATCGCCCGCCTCGCCGGCGTGTTCCTATGCGCGCTGCCCGCAGTGCGCGAGCTGTACCTATACACGGGCGCCCCAAAGTACGTCCCTTCCTCCTCCCGTCTTCCGAACACGAATAACTATTACTCATTCACAGACGGGCGGTGCGCATGGGCCAACACGCGTGGCTGCTAATGGCGACGATCGCCACCGAGCTGCTCGCGATCGCGAAATGGTCCAAGGGGCAGTTCCACGAACCGCTCCCGCGCGCCGTGCAATGGGCATGGACGCTCGGCGCAGCGTTGTTGGTGCTCTATCCTACTGTCGCCGTGCGTTTCCCTGTTCATTTTGTTGCGATCGAGCGTGGGGGTGCTGACGAGGGTTTCGTGGGCATGCAGTTCGGGATACCCGTGATCAGGCGGTATTTGCGCCGTCAGTCGCGGAAGACGAAGCCCAAGGCGCAATAACCGTGCGCGCGTGCGTCTGTGCCTGTCCGCCTGCGGTTCGTTCGTTCCCGGGGGTCCATGCCTTTAGACGTAGTGATGGAGAAGGAGAAGAGAGGACCGGAGGGCGGTGCGTGCTATCGCCGCGCAATCACAACGCCTGGCAACCTCGGAGTGAGTTTAGAGTGGCAAAGGAAGTCGGCCCTGGTGATGCGTTGCGTTGCGTTGCGTTATGACTTCATGTTCTGTTATGTGCTCGTGCTGTGTTGTCGTCGCCTTCATTTGCGTCGATACAGTGAATGTTAATGTTTAATTTTCCATCCCCCTTATTCCCAGATCTCCCGCCCGTCCGGTGTTGTAATGCAGATGGCAATGGTTAACGCAATGCAATGCGATGGCGTGCGCAGGGACGCCATCACGCTTTGTCCTTCGTGTCTGACACGCTGACGGGAGGACGATCGTGCCTGGGAGCACATCACGACGCCCGGCACATCGATTGGACGGGCAGGACGACGACGCTGTGCTGCTGTGTTGTGCACGGGCAGATATCGCTCGACGTCCACCTCTCATTGGCTATGCGGGGATGGAAGGCAAGCGACCGAGGACGGAAATCGAATCTATCATGCATCATTGTCTGTCCTGTTCAATTCTGTTCTTGTTCAATTCTGTTCTTGTTCAATTCTGTGCACAGGCAAGGCACGGTCAGCAGATTGGGTTCAAAGTTGGCCAGCCATCCATCTGTTCGAGGGGATGGATCGCCCGGAGGAGACAGCCAGCCAGCCAGCCAGCCAGCCAGATGGTGGAAAGGCAAGGCAAGGCAAGGTAAGTACCCGACGAGCGCACCCTCGGCATCGGCATCTACATGCACTGAGAACGCCGACCGGTGTCTTTCTGCTTCACTTAAGATACCTACCCCACATCCATCCATCATACAGGACAGGACAGGACATCTGTGCACGCGCCCCGATGCATAGAGTTTGCGCGGGCGGCGGCTTGGAATATGCGCGAGGCACCCGCCGGGAGCGTGGAGATTGTGCGGCGGAGGTGCGTAGTGCAGCACGTTATATTTGGGCGACGATGCGAGAGATGGAGTGGACACTGGGCATTGGACCGCCGGCAGAGCGGCGTTTGTCCGCTCGCGTCCCGCCCCCGCCGTCCTTGTCCTTGTATGCGCCTACGTTTCTCCGTTTCCGTTTTTCATGTTCGTACTCCAACACAACAGGCACTCGTTATTGTCATTATCATTAGCATCGTGCTGCGGGGCCGGGCTACGTGAACGGCCAGCGCGATCGATTCGATAGCACCGGCGTGCATGGTACGCTACTAGGAGGGTTAGGTGATAAATGGCAGGAGGGGCACGATGTACGGTACGATATACGATATACGATACGTGCTGTTATCCATATCCATATCCCTATCCTCGAATCACGGTCAGACCTCACGATGCGATGATCGCAAGCGGGAGAGGAGTACGCGGGAGGAGTGCATACATCCAACGCCTGCAATGCAATAAATGCAGTGGGAGGAGTTCACGATTGGACCGCCGGGAGATCGTCGACGCCCATGTTGGCTATCAGACCGGCATCCCGGTAGAACGCCCCGAGGACAAAGTAGAGTACCTTTATCCAACCGTGCTAGTGCTAAGAGGTTCGCGGGTACCGCTTTGAGTGGTGCGTGTAATTTACACGTACAGGGCTGGTGGGCGGTCCCACCGCGTAACGCGGAAATGAGCAGCGTGTGCCCAGCTCCTTGTCTTCGCCATGCCAGCCCTTGCCTCACCTCGCCGTGCCGGGCAGGCAGGCAGGCACACACGTATGCCCTGGATGAACGACGAAATAGGGAGTGCGAGCGAGGGTCGGGGATCATGGCACCTGCCTGCCTGTCTGCAATCTACGGAGCTTGTTCTACGAAAACGACTAAACCAAACCGTATATGATGCCCTGATAGCATAGGATAGGATAGGATAAGACAGGGCCCGGCGGTCTGTGGCTGCTCCTGCCGTTTTGGCTCTGTATGGATTGGCTACGTATGGATGGGATGGGATGGACGGGATGGATGGGATGCGAGGATGCAGTAGAGACGTCAACGTCCGTGCCATTTTGCGTAGCTCCTGTGATATCGGAGGCGTGCTGATTGGCCGGAGGTTTTGATAGATGAAAGTGCGCTGGACGCGAGGGGCAGCCAATTGTAATTGTGTATATGAGGGCGTGATATTGTTATCGTTGTATGCACGCGTGACTGACTACAATGCGTGTATGCGTGTACTGTATGTAGGATATGGATGGCACTGCGTTGCTCCTGCATGTGTACCCTGGCGGTGACGGTAACGGTGCAACTACTGTAAGCGTAACTGTAACGCGAAGGTAGGTAAGACGGCACGTCGCATGTCAGGACATGAACATGACGGCACACGTTTGGAAATGTATATCGTGCCGGCATCCGCGCGAGGACGAATTTCGACGATGGTATGGGGTCGGCGACATAAGGACATGGGCGGGCGAGATGTCGAGCTCTTCCGCCGGGTCGGCAGCGAGCGAGCGAGCGACGGGTGCAGGGAACGAGGGATGGATGGGATGGAGGAGGGAACGGTGAAATGACGGACGGTCGGCGATCAACGCGGCTCGTGCTATGACCAGCGGACCCCGCCTCCTCCCTCCTCTTGCCTCCTCTTCCCATTCCATCCCATTCCATCTCCTCATCTCATCCTGCTCGTCGCGATGTGCACTTTGCTGCGATTACGTTAACATGTAAGAAGGACTGTAGGTCAAAGATCCGAGTCGGGGGAACCCCCCAGCAGCGCAAGGGAACGAGGGAACGAAGTGCCCACGAAAGGCAAACGAGGTCTCGTGCGCTTTGATTGCCTGGGGCTAGGGGGTGGCGGCTGTTCCCAACCTAACCTACTGTACACATCCTAAGAGCACGTAATACAGAGCTGCGCACGCCACGCCATGCCTGGGAAAGAGAGCGTTGGTGGGAGGGCCACACACCGCACACCCTCGGGGATCATATCATGTGTGCGCGATGAAATTCGCCGGCGGTGCGCAGACTGGACAGGGATCATCGCATCGCCGTATGCTGTGCTGTGCACTCGTAACGGCAACTCGTGAACCCAATGGGACACGAAGGTGAGGGTATAACGTTAGTGTACCGCGCATCAGCGTCTCGCACCTCATATGACCCTACCGCGCGCAGAGGCCCGGGGAGGACGATACAGTCACAAAGACACGCCAGAAAAAAACAGAAACAGGATAGAATGGGCAGACAGAACAGAACAGGGGAGGGGAGAACACTGGACGACACATGCCATCAAGCCACAAAAACTCGCCAGCCACAATCAGACGCTTCCTTCCCTCCCTCCCGGCGAGCCTTCGAATCCCGTAACGACGACGAACGAACGACTGATCCCGGGTTTCTCGCATTCTCTCGTTGTGTGTCCGTGTTCTTTCGTCGTTCTGTGTTCTGAGGCCGTGAAAGTGGGTGGGGGTGGGTTTGTCAGCTGCAGGAGACGCGAGCGTGTTATGGTACGGTAAAATTGTGCGATTGTGCAATTGTGAGCGCGCTGCATCGACCTCTCGACCTCGGTGCGCATTTGTTTTGCTCCCAGACAAAACAAGCAGATATCGAAATATCGAATCGAATATCGTGGCGTCCGGTCGTTTGCGTCTCACGTCTTCATCGCAGACAGTCTCCATGGCCCGAACAGGACAAGCCTCCCTCAGGACCTCAAGCGCAAGTCAAGTGCCCGGCCTCCAAGCACAATGACCGGCCCATCCCTTCCCTCCCTCGAATCTCTTACAGTAGATCTCCCCGGCAGCCCTGTATTTCTTCGTCCTCGGCGGAAGATCTCCCATCTGACACGGATTGTCTGACTGACACCTGCACAGACCCCGCCCGTCCGTCCGCCGTCTATCTCTTCTGTACTGGACTGTATTGTGATATTTCGTTAAATTAAATGGCGACATCGCTTACGGCCCCGTCACCGTCACCGTGCTAGCTGAGCTGTGTTGAAGCGTATGAACGTGATAGATATCTCAGACCCTCGAGAGTGATTGGATGGATCTCTCCGCGTTTTCTTTTCTCTATCATTTCTTTGTAGTATACTGTAGGGAAGGAAAAGGCTCCCGGCACGTTCTTTCTCGAACGGGCAAATTAATATGTGATAGGATGCGAGGGACAGGGCAGGGGGGGGGCAGGGGAGGGGCCTCATGACTCGGCCGTTGATTCGCCGGGTTCGTGCGTTTCGCTCCTTGCGTTTCGTTGCTTTCTCTTTTTCTTGCTTTCTCTAGCTTCATATCTATTTTCGCTACGCTCTCCTGCTTGCTTTCTCTCACTCGCGGGGACCCGCCGTGGGGCTCGAGCCCAGAACTCATCGCTCTCGACCGTCGAAGCCTCGGTGTGCGCTATGAGGGCTGGGTGTGTGCGCGTGTACAGTCCAGGATGTGTCGGGCGGCTCAGGGCTGATGAGATGCGAACAACGAACAGACGCGAGACGCGCAATGCGGGGAGGTTGCCGAGGATGAGGCGTTTCCGCGTCACGCGGGTATGCCCACCACACCGCGCAATGCCATGCCATGTCATGTATAAATCCATTAAAATTATGCTTTGGGTGATCGATGTGGAACTCTATACTTTACTTGTGGCGCCGACGGTGTAATGCGGAGAGTCGACGAGGAGAGGGGGAGGAGGTGGCGGGGAGAGGAGGTAGTGGGCACCCGTAATGAAATTCGACATCGACATAGGACCCGGGAGTGCATTGTATTGTGCATTGAGAGACAAAGCATACAGTACAGTCGCACATCCATACAGTATACAGTACATAACCGCGGAGAGAAGCACGCGCGAGCGAGGGCGTGCGGGTGCGGGTTACGGCAGCGCCTCACTCATGACCATGACCCCCTCCTCGTCTCGTCTGCCTGTCTGTCTGTCTCGACTCCAGCTCCAACCGGAAGCTCACCACAGGTACAATGAACAAACAGTCGCTCCGAGGGACGTAATGCATACACCCCACCCTGGATCAGTGGGGAAGGAGCAGCAGGAGGAGGAGGAGCAAACGTACGGGACGGCGGCTAACACGCGTTCAATGAGCACGCTTCCTTCCTTCCTTCCTTCCGAGCTGGCTGTCGAACGAATAAGTTATCGTATCGTATCGCCTGTGGAGACGCCACCGTTCTGATGAGGATGAGGACGAGAGCGCACGCACGCACACACGCTTCGGTCGTTTCTCGTGCGGATTGTGCTGTACACGTCGTCGACGGGATGGGCGCAACGATTAGCATCTTAGCCTTCCCCTCGAGATCACTGCACCCGCTACGATCGTTTGCCCGCCGGATATATCGCGCGCCGTCGGTCCCTCGGTTGGGAGGCAACGGCCCCCCCGCTGTTTCACCAGACCAGCAGAACTCAGACTCATTACGCCGCGGCCGATCTGGGCCGCGGGAGGAGTGGCTCAACTTTTTACTGGTGGTGTGTGATCGAAGCGAACCCGAAGACGAGGACGATGAGCTGTGTCCGGGTTCGATGCGATGTGCTAGCTGCAACGAGACGCACCCGCCCGCGAACGGTACGAGCGTCGGACAGGGTACAAGCACACAGCGCACACTGGGATCCGTTGGCGTTGGCGACGGTGTCCGTCCCGTTGGGGAGCAGCTGCCCCTCCGTGGGTATCCCAAAATCAATTGGAGGGATGGAATATAATACAATATTGAATGTTGATGTTAATTTTATTCAAGGTGGATCAGCGTTGTCTGTGTACGGGCCAATGGGGAGGGTGCGGTGCGATTGCGTAAAAGGACGATATTACAGGGCCCGAAATGGCGCCTCTGTCTGTTTTTCGCCGTGCGTGCGATGTGGGGACCGTCCTGTCCTGTCGCTGGTGCTGCGTGCTCCACGCGCATTGCCAATGCACGCACGCAGCACCGCGCCGTGTGTCCGAGCCCAGCTCGCGATGCGACAGCCGTTAGAGAGCACGGAACAGCGAACATGGTTTGTGCGATGCGATGTTGGTGGAGTGCAGGGAATGGGAGAGGCGATGGGGAGGACCCCGACGTGCGGCTGATGGCACCCTTATGCGCAAAAATGGGATAGGGATGGATCTACTGACTCGATCTCCCGCCGAATCCAAAGTCTCGCACGTTATGTCACGGCTATCGGGGGAAACGCCCAGGGGGAACGCGACGGATGAGGACGGTCTGTCGGTGTTCTGGCTGGGTTTCGTGGTGTTGTGTGCACGCAATTTACGGTGAACAACACGGATTGATATTGATGGTGCTGTTATTCTTTCTTCGGTGGAACACTGGCACTGGGCTGCTGTCGCGCTCGGTCGCTCGCAAGCTGATATGCCTGCCTGCCTCCTTGCCTTGCTTCCCCCTTGGACGGACTGGGATCTCACACACCGTCGCACGGCGATCTTGGCGCCTCGCTAAGAACATAAAGTCTACCGTGCCCTTCTCCGCCGCCTCTCGTCACTTTTTTTCTTGTCCTGTCCGTGTCCCAGACGTACGCCGTACCGTACGCCGTCGCTGTGTGCTACCACCACCACCACCACCACCACCACTGCCCATGTCGTCCGACTCCTCGCTCAGCGACTCCAACAACTCCCCGAACACGACCACACACATGCCCCCCCTCCAGTTCAAAGGCGAGATCATGGACTTTGACCTCGGCGTCGAGATCGACCACCGCAAGCGGTACGTACATTCCTCCTCCTCCTTCACTACCTCCTCCACCTCTTTCTCCCCTACCCCTTTCATCACCTCCTCTCCATATTCTTCACCGCCACCGCCTCCCGCGCCCACATACACCCACACCCCCCACCCCCACGTTGATGTTGATGCACACACCGACGGCGACTAAAAATGCTTCCGCACCACAAACAGACGACGAAACAGGACGACGCAGTCGTGCCTCAACTGCCATACCTCCAAGCGCAAGGTACGTGTTCCTTCCCCCTCCCATCCCTCATTTCCTTCCCTTCCTTGCCGCCCCAATGAAAGAAGTAATACTAATGGACTTGCGCGCGTACAGTGTGATAGGAAGCGCCCCTGCCAGCGGTGCATCCAGCTCGGCCTCGTACGTCTGCGCTCTCCCGCATTTGCGTCTGCGTTGTTTCACCCCACTCACTCTCACTGGTACGGCCGTTGTAGACTGGACTCTGTGTGTACGAGGTCGACGATCCGGCTCTACGGTGCGTACCTCCCCTCATCCCCATCTTCATCCCATCGTAAATTGCGAACGTGGTGGCTGATATTGGGATGGATGTGCTTTTGGCAGGGACGACCCGAATGTGGACGAGAACACGCGTCTGAGGAACAGAATCGCCGAGCTCGAGAGTCTCGTGCGCGAGCTGCGAGGTCTGTCCGCACCGCGCTCTTACGTGTTTTTCCCCTCATCTGACCTCGTCCTTTCCCTCCCTCTTCCCCACCCCTCTCCCTTTCTCCTACTCCTTCGCCATCTCGCCGCGCGCGCCCATCGCTGCGACTATGACCGCTAGGCAAACCGCACCCGCGCTGGGCCGAACCCAACTTCTGCGACGGCGACGCGTCCGAGAAATGGCACTCACGCTCAAGCAGACGCGCCCAGATGTTCCCGCGTCGCAACACCCTCGACTCGCCCCTCCAACACCCCCAATCGCAATCCTCACCCCAACAACCGCAGTCGCCTACCACGCCCTCCTCATCCGGCGTGAAGACCGAGGAACACCATCATCATCACCACCAGCAACAACAACAACAGGGCACGGCACACCTATACCGTCTCTCGCCCTCGCCAGTCCCATTCGACACAGGCTCCTTCTCGCCACAGCACTACCCCTCCCCACCCTCCTCCTACCCCACCCAACGCACAAACACAAACGACCTATACTACCACCAACCCTACCTGCGCGACACCACCTCCTCCACCTCCTCCGCGGCTGCATGCGGGTGTCTCACGAATCCTGCGGCGGGACACCCGCTTATTGCGCTCACGCAGCAGTTGGGGAATACGCTGGAATTGTTGAGGCAGTTGCCTGAGCATGCACATGCGGGGGGTGGGGCGAGAGGCGCGTCGTGTGTGATTTTGAGACAGGTGGCGTTGTTGAGCGATCTTATGCAGTACGTCCCTCCCTCCTCCCTCCTTCCCCTCCCCATCCCATTTATCGACGTTTATGCTAACCCATTTGCGTATAGTGGCGGCTCAGGCGCGACAACGCCCCCCACGCCCTTCGACACCCTCTCGACGCCCGACAGCGAGCTCCTCTCGCCCGTCTCGACCTCCAGCCACTCGAGCCTCAACGGCGCTATCCACCCGGGCGAGTGGCCCATGCCCACTGCGAGCCAGTATGACTCGTATTTCCCGGTGGGGTCCGGCGAGGCGGGGATGTATCATAAGGCGTATCATATCAATTGAGCGTGCCCTCTCCTCTCCTGTTCCCTCCTATTTCCCTTTTTTCCCGCCTGCGTTCATGACCGCCCGTTTTGCCGACCCCCCCCGACTTCCCCTGTTCCGCGTCGCCCGACCTCGACCTCGCCCGAGCACCCCATCCCATCCCATTCTTGTATACACCGCCCCTCGACTCTCGACCCTCGACCGTCCGACCCTCTAGGCCTGCAGTACGAGACGAGGCTTCTCGCACAGACCACGCGGACGTGGCCTCGGCCGCACCGGCCAGAACAGAACAGAAACGTAACATAACAGGGCATCGACACATCGACACATCGGCATCGGCGCGAACGCCGAGCGCGCGCGCGCGTGTATGCACGTAAACGCAACGCAATGTAATGTCGGCTCCCTCTCCCTCGGTCCTCACTCGCCCTCGGTCCTCGGTCCTCTTCTCTGGCTCGGTACTCGCCCGCCGCCCGTCGCCGCCTCTTGATACGCCACTCCTTCGACGTTGTGCTTGTACTTGTCCCGCGGATCATTCTCATCTCATATATCTATTTTATTCACTCTGCTCTAGACATGCCCCTGCCCTGCCTTTGGTTTGTTTTGTTTTGTTTCCTTGTAATTCTTAATACCCCGCCGCTGCTGCTACGAGAGCGAGCGATATGTGTAACGATAACTAGATTGACGTGTAGATAGTGGACATGTTTTGGTACACATACACAAAACATACACAAAAAACGCAAAGACAATGGATGTTTCTGCCTCTGCCGTCTTTCCTCGTCTTTCCTCGTCTGCCTCTGCTACGATCGCCCCTGCGCCTCAAGCGTGAACCTAAACACCCTCTGCTTCTTCCTCTCCCCCGGTACCGCCCTCGCCTCCTTCCCATCGCTGTGTGGATCAAGCATCCACACATCCCTCTCAACAAACACCACCCCCCCGTCCCTCCGCACCAGAATGACGTTCGACAGACGCGTCCCGTACAATGCCGCATCGGGCAAAGGCGAGAGCTGCCGCGCGTGAGGCGGGATTTGGATCGTGTCGCGTGCTGTCAAGGGGGTGGTGGGGGGTTTGTAGCTGCATTGCAGGGAGGGTTAGGTTGGTGTCAGGAGGGAGGGAGGGAAACGGACACGCACGTTAATAGATCGAAGAGCCGCTCGATGAGGTGCTCCTCCGTCTCTGCCTCCTCGTTATTCGATGCCGCCCGCTCGCGCTGGTGAGACTCAAGGACGTCAGCGAACATCTGCGAGCCGAGCACTACTTTGGGCCACGTCTCGCCGCCGTGCCCGTCTATCCCGTTCGAGAGCCCTCCGACGCGTCGGGTGGCAGGGGAGAGCGGGCGGGAGGTGAGCGGGCCGCCGCCGGTGTGGTTTGTTAGGAAGGAGGCGGTGTATTGCCAGTGGGGTCTGTTTTCAGACGGGGAGGAGGAGGGAGGGGATGAGGAGGTAGAGGAAGAAGAGGAAGAAGGTGGGGAGGCAGAAGAGGGAGAGCAAGAGGGAGACAGCAAAAGGAGGTTGAACCCCGCGTACGACGCGTTGCGCTGCACGACCGCAGAGGTGTACGCATCCAGCGTGGCAGCCGACGTGCGCGAGAGGAGGAAGGAGGACGTGAGCTCGCCGCGCGTGGACGCGTACAAGCCGAGCGGTTCTGTGATGTTCGTCCTGCGTGCGTGCGTTAGTCAGCGGATGTGAAAGTGAAAGTGAAAGTGAAAGTGAAAGTGAAAGTGAAAGTGAAGGGAAGAAGAAGGAGGAGGAGGAGGAGGAGGAGGAGGAGGGGAGGAGGGAGGGGACGTACAGGAACGCGACGTTGCCGTCTCGACTGATCCCGAGCCATGTTCCTCCTGCGCGGAGGTCCCGTCCAGAGAGTACCCGCACCCGCTTGCCCTCCACATCCTCATCCTCATTATCAGTGGCGGTGGAGGAGGAGGTGGTGGAAGGGCCGCTCTCGAATGCATGCCAGTGTGCGGCGGAGGTCGGGCGCGCGAGGAACTCGTCGCGGTTGCTGCAGAGGATTCTGTGGGCGTGGCGGGGGGTCTCTTAGCTCAGACGGAGGGAGGACAAGCGGGCGCACGCACAGGGCATAGTCCGGGTGTTCTAGCGACCAGAAGCCGATGCACATCGTGGAAAGGTCGTAAGTCAGTCGCTGTTCTGCGTGTGCCCCCTTTTTCTCGTTGGTGCGGGTGCGCGCTGGCGATGCGATGTGCGCGTACGTATGTATGTGCTGTACGTACGGCGGCTTTGGGTCTTACTCTGGGTAGCCGCGAAGACTCTTTCGAAGGAGTCACGCACGACACGGGGCGATGCGAGGTTATCTTATCACGAGCTCACGCGCGTTCTGTTTGGGTTTGTTTGTTCGACGCGACGCGCGGGAGGGAGGCTGCTTCCAGTCCGCCGCCCGCTACTACAGTACAGTACGACGTCGGGCTGACCACAGACGGCTGCCCATCGTCAGCCAGCCGCACCCTTACACAATGCATACAAATGTCCGCGGGCGACCGCCCTCACCAGCATTCTCATTCCCTCTCATCCGCTCTCCTGTGTGCACCGGCTGCACCCAGTACCTCCCTCTCCTTCCTCCTCTTTAATTCTCTATAACCCACCATGCATTGCACGCGCGCCCTCAGCTGCTGGCTCAGCATCCTCCTCTTCCTCGGCTGCTCCATCTCGAGCGCCTCAGCCCTATACACGCGCAGCCCTCCCGGCGAGGGCCCGGCGCGCGCGAACGTCTACTGGAGGCGGCACGCAGAAGCAGAAGACACGACCGGGCCTAGCAGCAGCGCGCTCGCCCTCGCCGACCCCACCGTGATCGAAGACCGGCTCCCGCACGTGCCTGATGCGTCGACGCTCGAAGGCAGAGACGTGTGGAACCCACCGATCCTCGCCCCGGACGCGGCGAGCGTGTGGAAACAAGGGTCGACGGTGACCGTCCGCTGGTGCGTACCTCCTTCTTCACACTCTATCATGCTCTTGCAGTAGTCTTATCGTGTGCTCGTGTGGCTGATAATTGTGATTGTAATTGCGACTGATGGCATATGCTCCGACAGGGACACGACGCATGCGCCGCAACACGCGACGAACTCGCAAGGCACGCTCTACCTCGGTCGTGCACCCGCGGGGGACACAAGCGAGCATCTCGACATCGGTGAATAGTCTGCAATCCCGCGTGTCTGTTCTCGTCCTCGTACCATACTCACATTCTGCCCCTTTTTCTCTTCAATTTGTAGAACATCCGCTCGCAAAGGACTTCAGCCTATCGCAGGGCAGCGTGCAAATCACTGTCCCGCACGTCGAGCCAAGGAAGGACTATATCGTCGTCTGTCAGTCTTCCCCCTTTTCTTTTTCTCGAGAGCTCGAGAGCTCTGTTTTGACTGTACACGTGCTGACGCTTCGTTCGCAGTGATGGGCGACTCGGGAAACCGGAGCCCTGCGTTCACGATCGAGTGATTGGGTGCGCGCAAGAAACGAAGCGAAGCGATGTGCGATGGGCATTAGCATTAGGCTGTGTTCGTTCCGTCTGTGATTGTGCGTCGGAGCGATAATGCAATCGTCTTGCTTGGTAGTTCCGCGGAGCAGATGAGGCTGTGCGGGTGTGCGTGCGTTCCCTGACGAGACGAGAAGTATCATATATCCTGGCTGTTCTTCGTTCTTCGTTGCCCGATGTCCTGATATCCACGCCCATCAAGCCACCTCCGACACATAGTGCAGAACTGGGCGATTTCCGGAATATGAATCATCTCGCTGGCGTCGACGCGTTCCCCAACTTCTCTCAGACGTTCCTTTGGGTTCACCGCTTCGCCCATCTAGCCGTTGTATGCAGCTGAAACAGGCTACAACCGCGTACCGGCACAGGCTCCTATTCCTAAATATACACGTCCTCGAACAACGTAAGTGACTTCTACCGTCTCGCGTTCTGTTCTCCAGCGGCTGACCGTGGAACCAGATGGCTCCTTCAGGTGTACTGGATTTCAAGAGACGCGCGCACCACAGCCATCCGACCGTTGAATCGGGATACAAGCGAGTGATATCAACACCAGCCGGCCAGCTAGCATCCTACTGTATCTCCGATACCCATATCCAAACGGAAATAGTGCGTCTACTCTACAGTATCGAGCGTGGAATAAAACGTCCCCGTCTGCTACACTGCGAAATCCGAAATCACCACCGCCCAAAGAAAAGGCGTGTATCCCGTATAGCCATACCCGGCTCAGAAGCGAACCCTTGCCTCCCGGAGTCGGCTGTCGGCATCCAGTATGATACCAGCACAGTACGAGTGAATGTGAATGAGAATGTGAATGTGGATGAATGGAAGACACCCGAACGACGAGCTCGAGCTTCTGGCGCGTGCGGGGGGGAGGGTGAGTCAGCCCACGTAGGCTGCCGCTGCCGCGTAGTGTATGGGTGGATGGGTGGGGTCGGATGCGGTCTCAGGAGGGAGATCGTTGGGAGCTTCTTCGTGCGCGAGGACGACGGGCGTGCTTCAGGTGTGTTTGGTGTGGTTTGTGTGGTTTGTGAATACGCACCACTGCACCTCGAGCGTCGTTCAAAGGCATCAGAACACAGACAGGCGTACTCGCTATACCGTCCTTCCGGTGGGTGGGTGCGCGAACCTTTTTCTTGCATTCGGTCCTCGACCGCGAATAGATTGTGCAGAGTGGATACGTGCGTTACCATATCATTGTTGTTTCCGTTCTCGTGAAATGTTTACTTGAATAGACTGATCAGGTGTACCAGGTGTACAATGGTACCAACGCCACGAAGCCCCCGCGGCGGAGGGAGACCGTGCATGCAGAACACCACGTGAGATATGCAAAGGGTATTTTCTCGCAACGGAGTCACAAACAAGATTGGTACAGGTGTGAGGTAACTATCGGAACATGCTTGATGTAGGTACAAGGTTATTGATATTCGCGTTTGCGGGAAAGTGTGCCCCGAAGAGATTAAGGTCCAGAGCGGAGTGTAGAGCCAATTTGGCTCTTTGAGATGGGTGTCTGGGATCAAGTGCATATGTTTTGGACAGAGGTGGATCTGCTTTTGTGACGGTGATCTTCCTGGGATATGATATGAGACGCTCGCTCCACAAATGGGACTGTTCCACGCTCACCCGCTCACACCGCACCCATCTCATCACACCCAGCTCAATCTCGCCGATGCAGAACAACAGGCAACGGGCCCATGCTCGCCACGAACGTATCCTCCAAATTATCCTCCCACCGCTTCGCATCCCACCCCTGCGCGAACCGCATCTCAAACTTCTGCATGCACAAGCATATCACCATCCGCATCTCGAGCAGCGCGAGGTTCTTCCCCACGCAGTTCGCGGCGCCATACGAGAACGGGATGAACGCGTCCGCGTTGTGCGTGAACGGCCGCCTTGAGTCTGAGTCTGAGCCTGAGCCTGAGGGTGCGGGGGCGGGTGCGAGTCCGTCGGCGATGAGCCATCTGTCTGGCCAGAACGTGAGTGGGGAGGTGAAGTTGCGCGCGTCACGCTGCACGCCTCGGACGTTGATGCGCGCTTGGGTGCCTTCGGGGAAGAAACTGGGCGAGGGGGAAGCGGCGTGAGATGTGCGGTTGGGTGTGAAGTGGACGAGGGGACGTACTGTTTTCCGAACACCTTACCACCGGATCCGTGCAGCGGTGCGCGTAGACTCCCGCTCGGTAACGCGGGGAACAATCGCATGCCCTCGTTTCTGTCACAGCCGTGGTTAGAGGCGGTTCGATAACATAACCCGACGGCATAGCATAGTCGAACGTCCACACTTACATTATCGCGTCCAGGTACGGCATGTTCACGTGATGCTGAGGGTCGAGTGCGTCCTCGCCTGCAGGGTAGTATCGGTCCACTTCGGCTTGCAGCCGCTTGTACGCCTCTGGGTGGCTCATCAGGCAGACGAATATGTTAGCTAGCGTTGTCGCTGTAGTGTCTGATCCAGCCACGATAGCAAGGACGCCGTCCGCGATCACGATATGGCGTGGAGGAGAGACCTTTTCTGCATTGTCTTCGTTGCTCTGATAGTCGGTGAGTTATGGGAAGGGATGGAGAAGCACGTCTTGCGTACCAGGAAGTAGAACAGATCCTTCGTTGAGGACCCGGTTTGGTATCGCCTAGCAGCCCGCTCGAAAGCTATGTCGCGCAATTTCATCAGGTCTTTCCCGAGGGAAGGTATGTGCCTTGTGTAAAACGACAGCCACGGCACATGCTCGAATATCACTGCAAAGCTGCGATTCCCATGAGCGATGATCAGATGGCGACAACGCGGACGAACTTCATTCCAGCTTTGAGCATCTTCCACAGACCGTTTTTATCCCCGTCACGAAGCATCTCTGTTCCCCCGCCGAATCTAAGCTGACTCCTCAGAGCTTGCCGCAGAGCCTAGAAACACATCCACTTACGCCATATCGCCCATAAAATCGTATCTAGGGGCAACAAGTGAGCATGAGAACGTATCAGGAGAGCGTGTCAGAAGCGCAGATGAGACATACGTAAAGAAGCTGATCCACTGCGCCAGATCAACATTCCCCTCCTGGCTCTGTAAGGCTTCCACGAGCTGCGTCGCGCGTCTTGCGACGATGGGTTGGTAATCCTTCAGCGAGGGCGTGCTGAAGGCGCGGTTCCACGGCCGGCGGCGACGGGCGTGCTCGACCGGGTCTGAATACGCGATGAGAGGTGTCTCGCGGTGCAGGGCTCGGCCTTTCATCCCAGGCCCTTTGGGCATCCCGCCGGGGCCCAAGAGAGGGACTATGGCGGACGCATCGCGTATAATCAACTCATTGGGTCCTGTAGGACCGTATGATGAGAATGGGCAGTCATATGGAGGTGAGATAGGGGCGAAATACCTATGCGAATGATATCCCCGTACGTCTCGTGCAGGCGTTCGAAATAGAGATGCCGTTTACCCCGCCACGAGACCCATGCCATCCAGAAACCGGATAGTCTGGCCCCGACGGGTCCGGGAACCTTTGCCAGAGGATGAAACGGGGAGAGGCGGTAGGCGGTGAGGGAGATGCCTAGTGTGGCGAAATAGGTGGAGAAGGATAGGAGCGTGGCGAAGAGTACCCCATATTGGCGGAGGAATAGTAGTGAGAGGAGGGTGGGGAGTGCAACGAGCAGGGTGGTGACGGGCAGGAATTCGATAGGCTCCCACCGGTGAAAGGTCCAGTAGCAAATCTACGTGGCCGATGAGTGACGAACTGATAGACGAGATACGTAGGCGTACCAATGCGCAGGCGACGACGACGAGGACAGCATCGTTTGTGTTACTTGGAGCAACAGCTGTAAGGTTCAGTTGGGCCATTACGACCTACCAAGGACAGAGATGGAGCATGAACATGCTGCTCTCACAGGTACACTAAGTACCAAACTCTTATTAGGTTCGCGATGACGTCCGGAAAAGCCCATCCGACGATAGAAGATGCAGTGGTTACTAAGACACAGCACATTGGTAAGACTCTGCGCGATAGTGCACAAATAGGGAGAAGAAGTGCATCCTCGCTCCAGAAGACGGAACCGCACATCACAGGTCTGTCAGTTCCCGGTTATAAACAGCAGCAGAGGTATCAGACTCACGAGATACCACGGCGGACATCATTCCTTGAGTTCTACCGCCTCGGCCACTCAAGCCGGTCATTTTCCTCTCGTATATTACCGTGCTACGTTCATGCTACGGTCAAATAACCACGAATGGGGTTTGGCTGCGCTAGCTGCAACACTCGCCCGCTGGATGCTTGCCGTGTGGGATCACAGAAGTCACCGACCACATTCTTCCATCTTTCTCCGTCTTGCCTATGACGGCTCGCCTATGAATTGTAGGATTGCGCACGTCAGTCTCACACACTCGGAGTGATTGCCGTCCAAAGTGCTTCGTCGTAAGGTTGTCGTGGCCTGTGAATATAACGATCTACGCAAAGGTGAGTACAAATGAAAGAGGCAGGTTGCCAATCTACCGGGGTAATAGCCGCAAAAGAAAGCCAGGGACAGTTTGGAGTATGAGCTGTGGTACCCGGCATAGACCCAGGGGCAGTGGCGCGGTCTGCCACGGACTGATGAGCCATACAGTAATAAGATAGACGGTTCCCACAGTGGGAAAGGTTTGCAGGCAGCTCTATACGGCTCAGCATAAAGGAAGCCAGGTTTCTCTGTGAAACAACTTGAACATGAAGGGTTGCCCTCGGTGATCGTAAGTTATGCCAACCTGGCTACGAGAGTCTATATCGGGTCCTTAAAGGGTATACGCGTTCTAGGCCTGAAGGGCATGCACGCTATCTCGGAAGATTGCTACGTTCCCTCGGCAGTTTGGAACAGGCATTCTGGACATGTCTGGGTTGGAAGAACAGCTGGAATCAATCCACACAGACTAGAAGTGGATCCGCGTTTGTCTACTTCAAAACGTGCAGCTGTAATGAGTGAAGTACGCTGCTAAGAAAGGGTATACGCACCAGCGATGAAACAGATGCCTCTCTGGCTATAATGCATTCGATCTTTGGTTCCCAGGGGAAACCCACATGTTACAGCTGAAAAGCCTCGTTGTGGCGGCAGAGTTCAGCGCGCTCCGCCTGGGGTATGTAAGGATGAATAGGGATAGAGATACTCACGCAAGGCTTTTACACGAGTTATATTACGTAGTGCAATACCAAGACTCCCCCTTCCGCTGCAGGGAGATGATCATCTACGTGAGGACGAAACCGCACTGGGGGAGGCAGGGAGCGTTTAAACGTTTGAGCAGGATAGTGACGGACTTGCAACTGGGGCGTATTCTGAGGCTTTGAAGCTGAGCATGTCGGGTCTGCCTGGGTATTCAGAGATTTCTACCAACAGCGACGATGCCAGAGTCGCCTAGCCTCCTGGGGGCAGACAAGACATGATTTAGCTCTCGTGCCCGACTCGCCGTCTTCGCGCTGCGTCATGGTTGCGTCGGCGCTTTCGAAATGTTTTTGGAACGCGTCGCAAGTCGTATTCCCAGGTTCGTTAGCTCCAAGATACTGTCACGCACGCTGCGCAGTGGCAAGCAAAAGCTACTTTTGTTCATCATTCGAGCATCCTGTGTCGGTATCGGTATGGGAAGGCGGGAGACGGTCACGCTGCACGCGCTTCGCACTCTGACACCTTTCTCTAACTCCCACCACTGGCGTCCGATGTTTTGCAAGTGCCTCTGAGATCAGTACGCCGCACTCTCATGAGCAATCAAAGAGATGAAAAACGACAAGATTGTTGTAGTTGACAATGGTGCTGCGACCATCAAACTTGGTATCTTGCAGGGTAAAGGGAAGATAACTTCGAGGTGTGTAGTGGCATTGGCTCTTTGCACGTGAACCTGACATTCATTCAGCGCATTGTAGAATCATCCAAAACGCTATAGTGCGGCCTAAGAGTGATAAAACAACCTATGTTGGTCGCGAGATCGACAATTGTCGAGACTTCTCTTCGTTACATTATCGCCTGCCGTTCGAAAAGGTAAGGTGTTTACAGCCTGAAGAACGCGACGAATAATGACGAGTATAGTGATCAGGGCTATCTCGTTGACTGGGATGCTGAGAAAGCTATATGGGACGATCTATTTACCAGCCAATATCTGGGTGTACGTGCAGTTCTATCCGCATCCAACCACTCTAAAACCCTCTGTAGTTCGCCCCAACGGAGGCTTCGTTACTGATTACCGAGCCATATTTCAATCTTCCCAGCTTGCAAGAAGTCTACGACCAGTTCGTATTCGAGGAGTATGAGTTTCAAGCTTACCATCGCTGCGCACGTAGGTCACTGCTTTATTCAAGCTGTGCTTTCTTATGAACCTGGATCTAGCTGCGGCATTAATCCCGCACAGTCAACTGTTTAGTGAGCAAGCTACTCCGGCTCCTGAATGCATGCTTGTTGTGGATGCGGGATTCAGCTTCACACATGTCGTTCCGATTATGAACGGAGCGATTGTATGGCGGGCTGTGAAGAGGTCTGACACCTTACTGCTTTACATACAACTCACACTCATTGACAAACTCGACAGAATCGATGTCGGTGGTAAGCTTCTCACAAATCAGCTGAAAGAACTCGTGTCGTATCGTCAATGGAACATGATGGACGAGACCTATGTCATGAACGACGTGAAAGAGTCATGCTGTTATGTATCGACCGACTTCAGGCGAGACCTCGAGATATGCCGGTACGATGATCTGTCATATATCCCTCTTCCGGAGTCTTATTGTTCGAATAGTGAGAACCCAAAGAAGAATCCCATCGTTAGAGAGTACATACTTCCCGACTTCTCTACAAACAGACAAGGCCGCATACGGAGCGCCGACGAACCTCCAAACGACTCGCACCAAATCTTGTTCATGAACAACGAACGATTCACAGTTCCTGAGCTCCTATTCAGACCCGACGACATAGGTATATGAATCTATCCATCGGTATCATGTGATCTTGCGCTCATTATGCTTGTGACAGGACTTGAACAAGCAGGTCTAGCCACAGCGATTGCTCACAGCATTTCATTGCTGCCGGAAGAGCTGCGTGGGCTTTTCTGGGCTAACATAGGTCTCATCGGTGGTACGACTAAGTTTCCTTCGTTTCGCGAGAGACTGTGAGTACTATGAGATCTTGAAGTGGCAGTCCGACGAACGCTTCTAACGCGTCACAGCTCAGCTGAACTACGATCTGTTGCGCCAGTAGACTGTGACGTGGAAATACACCAAAGTTCAGAGTATGTTTATCCGCTCCATTATCATGTGCGATGTCGTAACGATTGCTGCTCTAGCCCTATCATGGAGGCATTCAACGGAGCTATGGTATTCGCCGGACAGCCTGACTTCAAGGATTACGTTGTTACGAGAGCCGAATACCTCGAAATGGGAAGCAGTGCCTGCAGGCGAAAGTTCAAGGACTGGAAACCCTCCGAGGAGGCCAAGGGAAAGGAGACTACGAGAGGGAAGGCCTCTACCAAGGCAATGGACGAGACTGACGACGGCGATGAAGTAACTCCCCCACGAAGAGGTCGAGGAAGAGGTAGAGGCGGTGCTGGTGGAAACCCAACGCGTAGACGTGCATGAAAAAAAACTTAGGCCGCAGCACAATAACATTTGTGGTAAGACATAGCATGAACGTTGCGATGCCGTTCCTGATATGATCCTGACATGCATGATAGAGATCGCTTTAACCAAACTTAGCTACGGAGCTACGTCCCCAACAATCGGATTCCTATCCTGAACACCGGTGACTTTGCTCTGTTTGCACGGATCTTCATTCCTGGCTTCATGCGGCCTGATTTGAAGGTGGCGATTGTGCCCGTGTCAGTTAAACCCGGGGGTTGTTGTCTCAGAGACACTCCGCATGTTGCCGTGCATCCGCCACCCAGTACATATATAAGGGCATAATTCCATTCCTTACTGTCATATGTCACCGCTGTTCGCGCGTGCACCCGTCCGTCATCTCTCTCTGAAAGGTATCGTACACTCCCAGTTTCGTGTGCAGTTCTGAATAATCTCCCAAATCCAGAAATAAAGAGCCTTTAGCATTCTTACCATGATCGATGACCCAACGCACTTCATTTTCAAGTTGTCCACCATGGATACACTAGCCGTGACTGTTGGTGTCGCTTTGGTATGTTTTTATCCGAGCTTTGGTTCCAACTGTGCTGACACTATAGTAGGGTGCTCATGCGATCTTTAAACACTGGGAGCCTCTGTACATTCCGATTGTCATAGGCCTACTAGTAGTCCTACCGGCAGCATTATCAGCTCCACTAGTCGCCCAGCTCGGTATACTTCAAGGCATAGCATGCACCTTCTCCATATTCTGGGGGACGCTGGTCTCGTCTATCGTGTTGTATCGTATATCTCCTTTCCATCCTCTCGCTGGCTACCCTGGACCAATTCAAGCCAAGATTTCGAAGATGTGGATGGCGTGGATTGTAAGTCAAGGCAAACAGCATCTCTACATCGAGCGGCTGCATGGACTTTACGGGGATATCGTCAGGATCGGTGAGCCATTCGCGCGCTGCTGAAACGTGGAACTAACCGGCTATAGGGCCTAATGAGGTCTCTATTCGTGACGTCTCCGCCATCCTGCCCCTCATGGGCCCTCAGGGGTGGCCTAAAGGACCAAGTGCGTAGCAGCTCGCTGTGAGTTTGGACAGAGTGCTGAGGTTAATAATTAGTGTGGCCTGGGCGTACCTTCCACAACCCTCAACCCGGTATTATCGGCTTCCGTGATCAGACGGAGCATGCGCGGAGGCGACGGATATGGAATCGCGCCCTGAATACGACCGCCCTGAAGGATCATGAGCCTACGATTGCAAAACGTGTCGATCAGCTGGTCGAAGTACTAGGCAGCCAGAAGGGTACTGTGGACCTTGCACAGTGGCTAAGCTTTTTCACGTACGTCGCGAAAGCTCCAATGTCTATGACTTGACAATCATGTCGTGTCTAGGTATGACTACATGTGCGACATAGTGTGAGTGTCTTGAACTTCTGTCTGGGTCATATCTTACATATGTCGCTTAGTTTCGGCGGTGGCTCCGAAATGCTGCGGGACGGCGATAAGGATGGCCTGTGGCAGAATATGAAAGACGGCCTGGAGTAAGTTTACATGGTCTTAATGGCGACCATCGTTCACTAAGGCTCCCATAGTATATCCCAGATCTACGAGAATATACCCTGGCTCTCGTACTACACCCGGTATATCCCGGGTACGGCACGAGAGCTGAAGCGCTTCAGAGCGGTATGCTACGAGCGGGCAGAAAGAAGATACCATGCGGGTGCCACCGTCAAGGACCTCTTCTACTACCTGGTGAGTCCAATGCCATATAGCGAGGAACCGTCTCATGACAACCTTCTCTCAAGAGCAATGAGGGAAATGTGGATAAAGATACTCTTCCACGCAGTACAGTCGTATCAGAAGGAGTTATCGCCGTAATTGCTGGCTCAGACACAACATCAAGTGCTCTGAGCAATGCATTCTGGTCCCTGCTACGTCATCCAGAGTGCTACAAGCGTTTGCAGGCAGAAGTGGACCATTACTATCCTCCAGGAGAAGACGCACTGAATCCCCAGCATCATGCTAAGATGGTATATCTGGATGCTGTCTTGTACGTGTTCCTTCGCACAGATTTCTGTGATGCACTGAACTCCCGTCCCAGGAACGAGGTTCTGCGCTTGTATCCCGTTGTCCCTAGTGGGAGCCAAAGATCTAATGCAGTTGGAGCGCCGGGGAAAGCATTTGGCCCTTAGTACGTACACTGATCCCATGAGTCCAATACACCACCTTCACTTTCAATGCAGCTACGTCCCTCAAGGAAATCAAGCACGAATACACTTCTGGTCTGTGCAGCGTGACCCTCGCAACTTTTCCAACCCGGAGACTTTCTATCCTGAGCGGTGGCTCATTGCCGAGGGAATACAAGAGTCCTCAGAGGGGCTCGTCCACAATCCAAACGCATTTATACCGTTCTCGATTGGACCAGCTAACTGTGCCGGGAAGAACCTCGCACTTCAAGAGATGCGGATGGTTATGTGCCATACGATGCAGAAGTTGAACTTGCAATTTGAATCAGGATGGAAATCTTTGGATTGGGCGCAAAGTCTGCAGGATAGACTGGTGTACAGAACTGGCCGCCTACCCGTAATCATCAGACGAAGACGTGAAAACGCCTTCGTAAATTAATGTAACAGATGATATCCTGCAAGATCAGAGCCAGTTTGAAGAAACATTTAAGGGATGCTTGTACGTATAGTGGCTAGCTGTATGCGTCACCGACCTCGTGCCCGAACCAGGTGATGCACGCTCGGTTTCCCGACCTTCAATCATCTGTGTTTTACGGAACGTCGTTCCATTGACTTGGCAGTATAAGGGTATTCATTCCCCTAGTACGTGTCTCCACCATCTTCTGTTGGCCGCCGAAATGTTCACAGGCAATATAGTGTGGTGATGATAGGTACCGATGGCCCTCCTTCCGTCAATAATGGCACGGATGTCCGCAATACTCCTGGGGCGTAGGCGAACTTTGGCAGTTCATCAGCCTTGTTCAGAGGGGAGCTCTCACGTTAGTAAACCAATGCAATCTCCTATAACGTAGGTGGAGACTTCGATCCTGCCTGCGAGGAGCATCTAATAGACAACGTTCTGCGGTGGAGTTCGAATGTTTGCGACGTAAGTTTGCTTGGCCTGTATTCTGGTGCGAATGTGTTGTGGCCACTACATGTGGACGACTTGCATGGCTCAGGAGGACGAAAGTCGCAAAGCTCCTCTTCCATTCGCCAGTGCTTTCTTGGCATCGCGTAAGTCGTTCTTCTCTTTACTCGTCATGCGAAAACTCACAGGCATCTGATCTTGCCTTGCCAGGACCAATGAGTGAGCGGCACCTGCCCTTCATCTCTACTGGGTGATAGCAAGAACGGATGCGGCCCGCTAGGTGTGCGTCAGGATGGATCTCCCTAAACAGAATAGTATAAATCCTGGCCTCATTGTCCTTGGAAGTACCAAGTTTCCACACCGGGAACTGTCCCAAGCTCACCGCCATGGTCTACCCAAACTCGCTAATCATGGGCCATAGCCCAACAAGCGACGCTACATTAACTGCGATTGCCTCTGGACTGGTACGTACCTATCCTTTGTGATTGCTGCCCCTCACCGGTTATGTAGGTTGCTCACTGGGTCTTTCGGCGCTGGGAACCCTTCAAATTCTTGCCCGTGGCCTCACTACTCATTGCATTCCCAGCATTCTTGTCGTTATTATTCATTCGACAGCATGGTATGCTATATGCCACACTGCTATCGTTTTCCATCTATTTCTCCTCGTTGATCACTTCTCTCATCGTCTATCGTCTCTCTCCGTTCCATCCGTTGGCGAGCTACCCAGGGCCCGTCATCAACAAGCTATCCGGGCTCTGGATGGCCTGGATTGCCTGGCGAGGTAAACGACATCTCTATGTCCAACGCCTTCATGACGAGTACGGCGATTTTGTCCGCATAGGTTGTCGTTTCCTACCTGATCCTAATGACAATACTGACAATGTTTATCTGCAGGACCGAATGAATTATCTATACGGGATACGTCAGCTATAATCCCTCTTGTAGGCCCCAACGGCATGCCGAAAGGACCCGGCATGAAAGGACGAGCCCTCCACGAGCCAGCACCACTCATTGCGTGTTCGGACCCCAACGAGCACACCCGCCGCCGCCGACCTTGGAACCGTGCTTTTAGCACACCTGCATTGAAGGACTACCAGCCAACCGTAGCAAGACGGGCAACGCAACTTGTGGAAGGCTTGCAGGATCAACACGGAAATGTTGATCTAGCTCAGTGGATAAGCTTCTTTACGTGAGATACTGTTTCTCCCGCTCTCCAGATAGTTTCTAACGCCGATTTGTTGCCGCAAGGTATGACTTCATGGGAGACATGGCGTGAGTGGTATACTGACTTTGCTGAGCCCGGATTTGACCGTCTGGTTAGCTATGGTGGAGGAACTGACCTGCTCCGTGATGGGGACAAATATGGTCTATGGAAGATACTCAAGGATGGTCTGAGGTTCGTCCCATTCCGACTGCCAGAGTTCCAGTCTCGCTTACGATCATCCTAGAGTTGCCGTTGTCTACGAGCACGTCCCCTGGTTATCATACTACACTAGGCGCATTCCCAGCTTCGGGAACGACCTCGTGCAGCTGCGTAAGGTGGCGTTCGAGCGGACTGCTAGGCGTTATCAGAATGGCTCTTCCACGAAGGACTTGTTCTATTTCCTTGTGCGTTGACTGCCCAACTCATCTGTCTTCTCCACTGATTGGTGATCAGAGCAACGAGGATAATGCTGAGAAGGTGTCTCCTCCGCGCCATATCGTGCTTGCAGATGGCATCCTTGCTGTCATCGCTGGATCAGATACCACAGCAACCACGCTGGCCAACACATTCGTCTGTCTCCTCAGCCACCCGGAGGCCTACAAGCGACTGCAGGCAGAAATAGATCGACACTATCCACCGGGAGAAAACGCTCTCGATCCTCAATATCATGCGCATATGACGTACCTAGACGCGATAATGTAAGCATGGATTGTGTGGCTTCTGTCCGACGCGTCTCAAAATCTCTGTGATCTCTGCCTATGCAGCAACGAAGCCATGCGGTTATTCCCAGCAGTTCCGAGCGGGAGCTTGCGGGCACCGCTACGTGGTTCTGGAGGCAGGATACTCGGGAAACAGTCAGTTTCCCTACCTATAATGCAGATAATCCCTTGCTTATATGTTTGAGTAGTTTCATACCGGAAGGCACTCAAACCCGTATAACAATATGGGGAGTCCACCACGATGCGCGTAACTTCACCAACCCAACCGCATTCTGGCCGGACAGATGGCTGATCGCCGAAGGTCTTGAGCCCGCACCCCCGGGGCCCTTCGTGCATAACACCGACGCATTCATGCCTTTCTCTGTCGGCCCTTTCAACTGCGTCGGGAAGAATCTGGCCCTGCTCGAGATGAAAATGGTGATCTGTCTGTGCATGCAGACTTTCAATATGCGATTTGCCGATGGCTGGAATGCGAAGATGTGGGAGGAGAATTTGGAGGACTCGTTCGTGACGGGCATGGGTCAGCTACCTGTCGTTCTTCAACGTCGGGATTGAGCCGAAGGCGGCGATTTGCAAGGAGAGTTAAGAGCAGACTCAGGTTAGCAGCTTACTATACAGTTCAATCGTACAATTTTGAAACTACCATGGCGAACCCGAAAACAAATCCAGAAGATAATTATCGAATTGATTTCTATCCTTCCAGAGGACTATTTTTGCTTGTGTTTCTGTTCACTGGAGACAGCAAGGCAATACTGTGTGGGATTCTTTTCCTAATTCCCACTTCCAATGTTCATGAACATGCTATTGTGCCGCAATTAAAGGAGACCCACAATTTTGTATATTATCTCGCGGTTCATGCAGTGCTCAGAATTAAGTGTCTTTGTCGGAACAAAATCTACGGGTGTAACCCGTAGTATATTAGGTCGAATTTTGCAGTCGCAGTGTGTGGTGCTCAGTGATAGTCAGGAACAAAGACCATGGACATTGGACGAGCGCTTCAGTGTTCTTTGATTGATCCATCTCATACAGTAGCTCAGCGGGTGCCGCTACGCTCTTACCACGAACCTCTTGAACGTGATCTGCCACCCTTTCTAATCCCCGCATTCTTCTTCTTTCCATTTAGAACTTAGGCAAGGCTGAAGGGTATTGTTTGCTCACTAGCCTCATAGCTTCGGGAACTGATCACCGTTAACTTGCACCAGTTCTCCGCTCGCGCATTCCGTCAGTCTCTCCGCTACGAGTCTGTGTTGCCACTTCGAGTTGGTAGACAAGTGCGGAGTGATAGACAAACCAGGGAGGCTGAGGCAGACAAGAGTATGATTTCGCCACGCAGCAGCAATTACGAAAGACTAGAAGGCGGACACGGCCCTACACGAAACGGTGGTATGCGCAGGTTCGGGTGGAAGAAGTTTGCAGTCGGTGCTGTGGTCATTATCGGCTTGGTATGGGTATTCGGACCTCGGAAGGAGGATATCATCCCGGAAAAGTATATGCCTTGTGAGTTTCCTGTCTCTCGAGCGTCGATGTATTATATTGATCCGTCTTGCAGCTATCCCAAAGATACAACTACCACCGTTCGGACACTTCGAGGATGATGACCTTGCATCTGTTCCTGCCCTACCAAAGCCAACAACTCCCACTATCGACGCTCCGCACGACATAGAGGACCAAATACACCGTCCTCCTGTAGACGTGCGACCGATTTCACCTGCAACAGATCCAGACCCGACCAAGACAGTGTACTGCGACAAGCCATTCGAGGCCAACAGTCCTCTTGTGCAGTACGCATTAATGATCGACGCAGGGTCCACAGGCTCTCGTATACATATATACAAGTTCAACAACTGCGGAGGTTCCCCGGAGTACGAGTACGAGGTATTCAAGCAGATCAACCCTGGACTTTCAGCCTTCCCCGAGAAGCCACTGGATGCTGCTCAAAGCTTGGATGTCCTCCTTGATGAGGCGCTTAAGGTTGTCCCTGCCTCATTGCAGAAGTGCACGCCAGTCGCCGTGAAGGCTACCGCTGGCCTTCGATTACTGGGCCCGGAGAAGAGCGAGAAGATCTTGGACGCCGTTAAACACCGCCTACAAGAGAAGTACCCGTTCAGTTTGCCGGATAAAGATGGCATTGTCATCATGGACGGCAGCGACGAGGGCGTTTACGCTTGGATTACAGCCAATTACCTCATGAACACCATTCGTGCCGAGACTCCTGCCAACACACCCACCTACGCCGTTCTTGACTTGGGTGGGGGCTCGACCCAGATTGTGTTTAAACCTGTCTTCGACTCCAACAAGCCAGAAAGCACTCTAGAGGAGGGAGAACACAAGTACGATCTCACTTTTGGTGGCAAGACGCATGTGCTCTATCAGCACTCGTATCTGGGCTACGGTCTTATGAGTGCAAGAAACAGCGTCCACCGCGTTGTAGACTTCATGAGTTCGTTCCAGAAGGCTTCCAAGGACGGCAGCGTGGCCAACCCATGTCTTGCAAAAGGCACAACGAGGGCTGTCGAAATTGTTGACGCCGCCAAAGGCGCAAAGAAGGTCACTATGACGGGCTCGGACGTCGGCTCGTTCGATGCTTGCAACAGGGTCATTGAGCTTGTTATGGCTAAAGATGCGTACGTGACGTTATCATTGTCTGGTTCTAATAGCCGTCCTCACCTATCCATAGTATCTGCGAATTGAAACCCTGCTCCTTCAACGGTGTTTACCAGCCATCCCTTCTAGACACTTTCCCGCGAGGCAAGGTCCTTCTATTGTCTTACTTCTACGACCGTTTGCAGCCCCTTCTTCCCTCTTCATCGACAACTCCCATAACCGTGTCAAAGGTTGCTGCTCTAGCAAAGCAACTCTGTGAAGGGAAACCTGCATGGCAAAAAGAATGGGGCAAAGACAAGGATTTGATGGCTGAGCTAGAGGATCGTCCCGAATGGTGCCTCGACATGACGTTTATGCATGCTCTGCTCCGGCTTGGATATGAATTTGGTTCCGACAGGGAAGTTGAGATTGGCAAGCAGATCGAAGGAACGGAACTGGGATGGTGTTTGGGGGCTACCATTGCGATGGTTGGTGGCGACCTCAAGTGCAGAGTTTAGATAGTAGACGTTTTCGCCTGCGGCTTGAAGACATGTATTGGATAATGGTGTATTTGGCTAATATTGTACATACATTCTAATCGTTATCTGACCACCGGATGGAGTACTCTTTGTGAATATGCCTAAGGAGGTTATTCTCTTTCGCAGCTGGTAACCCGAGGCAGGCACTTGTGTGATATTATGTCAAATTGCACATCCGTTTTCTATCATCGTACGCTGACCTGCTGTATCGCATTGTCCTCAGGCGGTTATGTGACCATATCACGTGCACGTGACATATCGCGGCTAGGTGACTGTCGAAGGCACTGCCTCAGGTTGCGGCGAGCAATCACGACCGCAGCACAGGTATAGCATTGTTCTCTTTAAACAACGCTTCCAGGATCCCGTACTCAAGGACCGTCTGGCCTTGAACACCCCTAAAAGCGGCACTGCAAGTACCTCGGTAAGTTCTGGCTCAACAGAATCCGGTTCTGTGTACATCAGACATATTCGCACTGTTTGCGCGTATGGCATAATGCCTACGACGCCAACGTAATCCTTTTTTTTTTTTCAGCTCGTATGGATTGTCGCTGGTTTGCGTTTGATTGCGAACAGATCGCGCTTTTTAGGATTTTGCTACACGCATGCACTCAGTGTCGTACACTTGGGCCGAAAGCACATCGCAGAAGCCGCTACAAGAGGCCGCGGGGCAGCTGCTGGCTACACAAGTCCGCGTTGTAGACAGCAAGATCTCATATCGCCCAATCTCAATCGTTGGTTCAGCGAAATGAAAGCAACCGACCGATTGACCCACACGTTACCAACGCCAGCATTCCCCTAGTAATTCTCCCGAGTGCACATCGTTGCTTCGTCTCAACTCGTACCGAAAGATTTTCGGTGGATACGTATTATACAGGTACGCCGTCTGGGTCTCTTCGTCGGTCCTTGCTGGCTATCGATCAGCGTTGTCCGAGAAAGAGATGCACCGCGGCCCTTTCCTTCCGTTCTTCCCAACTTGAACGCTTGAAATGTCGCATGGCCTCATTTATACCTCCGATGAGCCATATCAAAGCTGGCTCCAACCTCGCACATGAGGACAAAGGCGTGGCTCAGACATCAAACACGAGAACACCCTCGAGGCCGAGCGTGTGCGGAGGTTGCCCTTTGCAGACCGGCTAACATGGCACCCCTCGCCATTCCAGCCCCGCTATTGGGCAACGAGGGAGGCCTGGCCAACCTCTGGAACACATTGACTCTGAATCGCACCCCGACATTCGTACCAGCTGACAGGTGTGTATCTGCACGTTTCACCACGACCCACGCTTCAACTCACTAGCCAGGTTCCGGAAGTGACGGCTCGAAGGAGCTTGTTATTGCTATCTGTTAGTCCGTCTCGTTGGCTTATTATTTGAGAAGCAGCTATACCTATCAGGAAGGCCCGACGAATGACCGCATACATACGCCATCGGTATCAGCGTCCGTCGCCACAGTAGCGTTCAGGACGTTTACGTGTACGTATCCTCTAGCACTGCGTCATTCAGTCTGACCTTTTGCGGCCTCGCTGCTCAGGTTGGATCAGGATATCAAATGTCACCGAACAGCCTCATGTACTGATGTCGGCCGTGCAGACCTCTCAATAACGTTATCGAACCGTCGAGAAGTACATATCGACGATCGTGCGGAGAAGCTGCTTCTGGAAGCAATAGTATCCAAGTGCAAGGTAAGAGGTCTATACAATACAAAGCGAGCTCACGCGACTAGGCTGACATGTAGCTGGCAGTAGTACAACAGAGCAGGTTCGAGGTACAATGAGGGGTGTGTTGCAAACGTGAACGACGAAGCAAGTGCAATACGATAGCGAAGCGACAGATAGTGATGCGTGGGTAAGCGCGTGAGTGAGGTGGGGGTGGATAAGTGAAGATATCAACGAATTGTCCTGCAAGGTGATAGGGTATCACAGAAAAGCTGGAAATGAGGGCCTAAAGTTGACGAAGTAGCGGGGGAGACGCATTACGAGGGCGAGCGTATCGCTCGGCATAGCCGGATTGTATGTATGGGATTAGGATCCAGTCCTGAAGACGCTCGAGGTAAGCTTCGATGAACGTGCGCAATGCTTGGACAATGACTAACCAGTAGGGTGTATCGTCCATCAAGGCCTTGGGGCGAACGTCAATCAATGCGATTTCGGCAAACCCAAGTGCAACCACCAGTAATCTCCTCCGTCCGGCGGGCGAGTTAATCCCATGAAGATTCGCTGGCCTTTCAATAAGTCGACGCGCAGAAAGCCCTCTCTAAGAGCGACGTTCTTCTGCAACGGGATGTCCCGACACCTCTTCTGAAACGCCTCCTCCACCTTCGACCTATCTTGCGCTTTGATGTGCTTTTGCTGCTCTTGCGACGTCAGCCTCAGTGTGAGGCTGCGATGAATAGCCTCGAATACGTCGCGGCATTTCACGCCTTCGTCGTTTTGCACAATGATGTCCCAGTGTGGCAGCTGGCTGCATCGGATGGTCATCTCGGTCAAGCCCGCTTGCATCTGGGAAGCCCACTTGTCCGTATCCGAGGGAGGAATTGCAAGAGGGGGCATCTGTGCGTGGTCCCGAATAAGATCTGGAGAAACTGCGACGTCAAAGTACAGTTTCTTCTTGCAGCGGGATTCGTCATATGGCAGGAGCTGCCAATGAAGTTCGGTGGTCTCTGAGCGGACTGACGTCTGCGGTGCTGCAATAGTTGAACTGTTAGTGAGTGCACCACTCCGTTCCCTCTGAACATACTTGGCTTTAGGATACCCTTGAGCGGACGTTTCTCGAACTCCACGGCCGGCGCCTCCTGGTGCGAATATCGCGAGGACGAGCGACGTGGGGGTTGGGGCTGTGGGGTCGCCATCCGTAGCTTCTTCTTCAATTCCTCGGGCGACTCGGTATCGCGATGGTACTGGTGTCGGGAACTCGATGCCCTCGGTATCGGGGAGTGAGTCGACATGGTGCGGGCCCTTTCCTTCAAGACATGAGGATCGGGGGTTGGTGAACACGAGGCCCAATCGTGGTCAAGCAGCGTGCGCTGATTCTGCCACTTTGGGGTCGGCGCGTAAAGTTCTGGCGATGGAGTCGTATGGGCGGGGGTCGTCGAGCGTACCAGATATTGGGGGGTAGCGCCGCGAGATATGACTGAGCCAGTGCGTCTCCGTGGAGTTGGGGCAAGAGGAGAGGAAGATGTGGGATGGCGATCCACTAGCAAGACGTCCTCGTCCGGCAGGCCGAGTGGAGAGCGGGAAATGACAGGTGAGTCGATCTCAGGTAGCGGGATCCTACCCATCTTCGGTGCCGTGGGTGTGGAGGGAAGATCCACACTCCTCTTAATTCTCTTCAAAAAGTCCATGCCTTGCGAGCCTTAAGGTGCGTAGTCGTAATCGTGATCGTTAGGGGACGTGAGATGAGCAGGCGAGGGACGGTGACACGGCTCTTGTATGAAATCGTTAGACGGCTAAACTGGTGTATATAGGGAAAAGAAGCACTCACAAAGCTGACAGTGGCAGTATACCGGACAGCCTGGTCCTAGTGGTCGCCAATTCCTGGTGAACACCCACTGTTCAGGAGGCTCTCAGTCAGGAGCTCCCAGAGCAGATATAGACCGGAGGGCCCTAAGCCAGCCTTTAGACGCAAGGGGGAAAGGGCGAGGGATGCGTATCATCTTTTGACCTCGCCTTATACACGAGGCACCTCATCGCACATGGCATGGCTCAGACCTGCCACATTTCCCCGCGGCCGGTTTTCGCCCCGGAGAACGTGGCTGTGTGTGTCGTTATTTGTAGATGTAGGCGTCCCCATGCATTGTTTTCCCGCTTTGTAAGAGCTCGGAAACTGATGCTGTGGTTGTACTCGCAATGCACTGCTTTCCAGGGCACTTTTTGGTATTTTGTTTTCGTGCTCGCAGCGCTGTGTCTTCTAGAAGCTGGAAAGGCGTGCATAGACCAGAGATACGCGCCGGCTGGCATGAGGCTGCCGATTGAGGCGCGGCCATCACACCCTACATTTACCTCGTTCTCGCTGACCTTGAGCCACAGACTGAACGAATCCACGCCCCCAGATTTCTCTCTTACGAAGATTCTCAGCGTCTCAGCTTGTGAAATGGAGAAGGCAGCAATGTCCCAACCTTCGGGTTCTAGACTCAAGACCCTGTTGATCACATCCACACACTCGAACGGAGTTGCCGTTCTGGTCTTTCTCGCCTTGTGCGCACACAATGTCATATAATAATGTTTCTCATTCTACCGGGTGAGCTTGCAGGCAATAAACTAGCGCCTTATTCATGTCATTAGATCTTCTAGGATCCTAGGATTTGTGATCAGATCGTAGATTAAGGACCTACTTCATAACGCCAGAGACCCACGAGATTGGCCTCTCAGGCCCTCACACTAATCCAACATGCCCAAGGCTCAGAAGAGACCGACTCACCGCCGTACAAAATCCCAAGTTATCATCCCCCGCCGTATGTCGGATGATGAAAGGCGGGAGAAGGATCGACGGCAGCGATACAAGGCGGGGGCGATTGACTGTTGGCTCTGTATCAACGCTTCCGACACGTATGACTCGAGCACCATTCTGGAGGAAGAAGTCCTTTGTTCGGTACAACTGGAATATGTCCCCGTGAGTCTTGTATCCTGATTGAGGTTCGCCGCGAGCATACTCACCTGATGCAAGACGCTTGGTGATGACGGCGGGTTTATCGATCCGGACACCTACACATTGTATTTGACGATCGCCACACCGCGACCATCCTCTGAAACGGAAAGTTTGGGAGCTCTCCAAGTACACCCCAGAGTCGTTCTAGAGACATATCGAGGGTGGAAAGAGAATATAGATGCACCGGATTGGACTAGACGGAAGCCTGGCCGCGAGCTCGTCTTCCGTCAGTCTAGGAAAGATCTCAGCCTGCTACTGTCCCGTGTGGCGTCGCAGAAGGTCGATGATAAAGTACGTCTTGAACCTTCTCACTCTTTGAATGTACGTCCTGAGTTGTGTTTGTCAGTCACTTATCAAGCGTTTGAACGCAATGAGCCTGAAGTAAACGTGTCGCGCACCCTGGTTTACCAAGGTTATTACCCCAGTTTGTTTGGACTACGGCCTCCGTTCATGCGCTCCGTCGGTCAGTACGCTAGCGTCATGTTGTGTGAATAGATCGTCTAGATTGTTGCACTGATAACTTGACATCCGAAATATGCTATTGTTACATGCCGCACCCCACGCTGTCAAAATATAGTGGAGGGCATGCCTGGCGCAGCGCCCTGCCGTCAATCTCCCAAACGTGATATGAGTGCGTAAGAGCATACACTACACGTCCTCACGACCTACAGACATTGCCAGAGCCAGGTATGTCGGTGTCGGTGCTTCGCCTCCGCAGCAGCTGCATACACCGTCTAAAATAGAGCCATATGCCTACTTCGCTCAGCATATGCTGGACCTTCCTTGCATCAGAGTTCTTATCCCTCATTTCAAGTCAGAGAAGCAACTTACTTGACGGGAACAGAAAGGAATACTTGCGTCTGAAATGCGGGCGGTGCTGTAGTAGGCAGCTTTGTCGCTTGAGCTTGAGCGATACTGACCTAGAATTCCTGCGGAATTTCAGCCATGTAAGAGTGTCAGATAAGTGGAATGCACTGTGGCATTTGGCGTTCCTTCGAGCGGCATCAACCAGCGTTTCCGATCCCCAATTCCTGTTTCGAATCGCATAAACACGCCTTGTACATGGCCACAGGGAGCCTGCGACGGATGCTTGGTGCAGGTGATAATGCTAAAATATATAACGCAGCAACGTTTAGCGCACATGTCCTAGGATCGATGAGAATATTGTATTCACCCAGGGGAATCGCGGGAGGATATTGGACAGCGAAGCCCAGGTGCCATCGCCCTGTAACCCGAGATGCATGAGAGACGTAGCGCAGATACCGGACCTTAAGAGCGTGATGAAATGAATATTTAGTGGGATGCTTTGCCCGCCTTGCCTACATTACTGCGTGGGGCTTAACTCTCACCAGTAATTGCATATACACGAGAACGACGCGGTCGCCTGACTCAAAGGAAGACGAAATGAGGTGGGGGTCCGCCTCATGAATATACATAGAGTTTGAGCCCTCCGCCGAGCCTGTTGCTCACATGAGAGTGAGGCCAGCGCTCAGTGATGACTATTTACCATTCCAACAATCCATGACATGGTACAGCGGGTGATGTGGTCCGGTTGCGCAAAACGCCCACTCAGGATCTGAAAAGCTTTTTCATGGTCCGTCGTATATCTGGTTTTATCTGTATCAAGACTGCAGGTAAGTTGCTTCCATATTTCCGAGCGCCAGATATCAAGGTTCAGTTATGAACGTTGCAAACAGCATCTATGTGTCTGCAGAGATGGGAAATGCTTAGGTGCATTTTAAGGTGACATGTAAATAATCGTTATTGGCTATGGCGTGCAAAGGACGTACCCACTGCAATGCTTACGGCTCGGTCGGCAAAGTCTGTAGCAGAAGCTTTAGATAAAGTATTACATATTACATCATAGCAATCAAATGCCTCTATGAAACAACATACCAGGACCAGGCTACTGTCGAATCCTCAGCTACGGCCTCACAAAGATCACATACATATTTCTATAAGATAGGAGATTTAATAGAGATAAATTTTTTATAGGTAGAAAGCTCACTTCTACGCCGTCTACGTGTTGAAACTCCAATAGATCCACCGCCGAATGATCACTATCATAGCCGTTGTCCTGGAGTGATGTGCGGATGCAATCAACTGTATGAACAATGCGATTGTGGGGTGGAAGTTCGTCTTTGACTTCGTTGTTGGCGTCGGAATTCTTCGCAGACGGGTCGGTTGTAATTTGTCTTTCATTGCGAGTGTCAGCTATTAACATGCTGTGACAAGTGGGATGCTGCAAAAGCTGCGCCGTTATCACAGCTTCACATACCTCGACACCGGTGCCATTCTGGAACCTCAAGTCAAGTTCTTTGTGTGCTTGTGTGAATCGCGCAATAGATAGCCCAAAAGTTGTTTCATTACAGAAGGCTTTTGTTGTGAGGCTAGCATTTGAGAGGAAAACGCAATGAAGCGGATATCTGCAACGACGAGGGCCATGATCAACAGAGCAAGTGATTAGACACAATTGTTGCCGCCGTCATGCTAGCCTTACTACTCTGTCATGTATGTATGCCAGTTTTGTCCACCGAATTGTGCGTTCTTCACCAGCAAAAATTTGACTGCGGTGTGATAGCCGCACGCCCGCACGGCGAGCACGTAGACTTGCCAATTGACCTGGGGGTAGCGGACAGAGAGCTTTCAAAACGAGGTGTTCTGCACCCACAGTAGTTCAATTCATATAAATGCAGACAACCAAAGGATCACGAAAAACAACAAGTTATTGTGCTGAAGCATTGGACGGCGAAGTGTTGAACGAGCGAGACGAAACACGAAGACCGCTTGGTGTTCAGTCGGAGATTAAATACAAAGGGGTTTGCCATTTGCACCGAACTCCAAAAAGTTTCTTGTAGCGCCCGACTTCTAGCAGAGACTCCCTCGGTACAAGATGGTCACTCACATCCTCTTTGAGTCGGCCTCGGGCTACGCTATCTTCGAGGTCAAGCTGCAAGATGCCCTTGGTTCGTCTACAAAGGCTCTGCAGGGCTCCATCGAAGACCTGGCAAAGTTTGGCAAAATGGTCACCTTGTTGAGCTTTTCCCCATTCAAAAGCGCTGCTCACGCATTGGAAAACGCAAACGATGTTTCGGAAGGTCCGTCGCATTGTTTAATAGCCCTGGAACTTACGCTCAATTTGCTGTAGGTGTCTTGAATGAGCATCTGCAATCGCTGCTTGAGCTTAACTTGTCAAAACCGAATAAGAAGTCGAAAGTTACGCTCGGTGTCTGGGACGCCCCTCTGGCTTCAGCTATCAAGGCTGCCCTCGGCTTCCAATGCGACACAGACGAGACCACCAAGGACCTCATTCGCGGCGTTCGCCTGCATGCACCAAAGCTGCTCAAGGGCCTACAGTCAGACGACCTCATCAAGGCACAACTCGGTCTCGGTCACTCGTACTCCCGCGCGAAGCTGAAGTTCAACGTGAACCGTATTGACAACATGATCATCCAGGCCATTGCCCTCCTTGACCAGCTGGACAAGGATGTTAACCTGTTCTCCATGCGCATCCGCGAATGGTACGGATATCACTTCCCAGAACTCGTCAAGCTCGTCCCCGACAACTACCAATATGCTAAGACGGCGCAGTTTATCGGCGCTAAGGAGTCATTGACCGAGGAGAAGCTGCATGACTTGGCCGCCCTTCTGGACGACGATATGACACGGGCACAGAACGTCTTGGATGCTGCGAAGGGTTCTATGGGCTCCGTGCTCTCCGAAATTGACATGCTCAATATTATGGCGTTCGCTACCCGTGTTGTCTCAATAGCAGAATACCGGAAGTCTCTCATGACCTACCTTGCGGAGAAGATGAACCTCGTTGCACCGAGTCTCACGGCATTGTTGGGGGAGCGAATCGGAGCGCGACTCATCAGTCATGCTGGTAGTTTGACAAATTTGAGCAAATATCCTGCGAGTACTGTACAAATTCTGGGGGCGGAGAAGGCACTGTTCAGGGCGTTGAAGACGAAAGGGAACACACCCAAGGTACGTCGTATGTAGTCCGTCGTTTACTTTACTGAGTAGCGTTGCGTCTTAGTATGGTCTCATCTACCACTCATCCTTCATTGGACGTGCGGGTCCTAAGCACAAGGGTCGTATCTCACGATTCCTAGCGAACAAATGCTCTATTGCGTCAAGAATAGATTGCTACTCAGGTACGTAACATATTGCTTAGTATCTTTCCTTCGTGCGTACCTACCCCCTTCTAGATAAGCCAACTGCTGCCTTCGGCGAGGCTCTCCGACAACAAGTAGAAGAGCGCCTCAACTTCTTTGAGACGGGCGAGCCACCAGCCAAGAACGCGGATGCTATCCGCAAGGTGCTCGACCAACTGGCTCTCGATGATGAAGAAGGTGACGAAGACGAGGAGAAGCCGGATAGCAACGCTGCACCTGCCCTCCCTCTCATCGAGCCTTCACCTTCACCGAAGAAGGATAAAAAGAAGAAGCGCAAGGCGGAGGATGATGAGGATGAGGATGAGGCACCGAAGAAGAAGGTAAAGCTGTCGAAAGAGGAGAAGAAAGCCTTGAAGAAGGAGGAGAAGAAGAAGCGCAAGGAGACAGGGGGTGCAGAGGAGGCAGAGGTCGTAGAGAAAAAGGAGAAAAAAGACAAGAAGGAAAAGAAGGAGAAAAAGGAGAAGAAAAAGAAGAGTGTCGAGTCATAGAGGACTATCAGCCTTCTTTCTTTTATTCTCGTCTTGCTATCTTACTCTCGGCGCGTTTGTATTATTCTGCTTTGTTGTGTTCGTATTCCTTTCCCCCACAATTTTGTTGACCCCGCGTGAATCATTTATCCCCTGACACGGTGACTCCCGACCTCAACACGTTCAAGCACCAGGTAGCAGTGATTCCTACGAGTGTGATATGATGGAGATGTATTGAGAATAGTGTGGTGTACATGGGTATCTTGATGCTACATACACGGTCGTAAAGATGGTATCGGTAGTGAGCTATAGGTAAACTGCGATTGCAATGAACACAGCCGTGGATCAATCGTCGGCAACATTGGCTGCCTGCAGTACCACAATACTGGCTTTGCTGCCAGTGACGATGAACGCAGAAGCAACATCCCCTACCGTCTTCTTCACCTCAGACGCCACGCCCCCGTGCTCATCAATAAGTTGTTTCAGCTCTGCATGGTGATTCTCCGCTGCCAGCCGGCGAGACCGCCCCGTGATGACCAACAAGCGACTGCGGCGGTCCGCGGTTGAGTTCTCTAGTGTCGTCGCCAGCTCAATAGCGCTGCGAAGTGGTGTAGAAGAAGAAAGGTTTTGCCATTCGATCCGGGAGAGCGCGTCGTGTGTTGTGCTGTCGAGGCTGGCAGAATCGGACAACGGCGGAGAATAGCGTTTCCAGATGATGTTGTCCGCCGTCTCGGACTGTAGTCTGGTCTGTGTCGTAGCGTAGCCGTATTGCGTGTCAGGGAATGCGGTCTGCACCTATGAGTAGCTCTAAGTTTGATGGTTTACGCTGAGTAATTGTTACGTACTGAAGTGACCGTCATAGCATTTTCTCTGGCGTTCAAATCGCCACTGTCATCCCTAAGATGTGCATTTGTAGGCTTTTCGATCCAGCTTTCACGCACAGCAGCTTCCTCTCGGATCATGCGCACCACGGTGGCGCTGACTCTCGGATGTGAACATAGCTGCAACACAAATTCAAGGGCAAGCCTGTCGTCTGGTCCACCGTAGAAAGGCAGGAACAAATGATATCGCCCACCAGTTCCCGAAGCACCGGTCGTGACCTTGGGCATTTCTCCCGGTAGATGCTGGTCCACGAATAGTGCGACGTCTGTCTTGCTCTGCGAAAACACGCTGCGGACAAAGTGTGAATGCAGTGTGGACGCGGAGTTATTTGTGTCGTTATTTCCTGTGCGAAAGAGGGCGTCAAAGGGATTAGCGAACTGAGAGCCATGTTCGACGGGAGGAACGACGGGTGCTTCTCGATATGAGTCGCTCTGCGGTGGCAGCCATGGCATGAGGATGAGCTGCGCCGCGGTTCTTCCTGCAATCTCCGACACGCTAGACGCAAGGTCATCGTAGGAGACTACGGCAAGCGAGGTCGAGACGGCCATGCCGTTCAGCTCGCCAAAGGTCCTGAAGATACCCAAGAGCGGATCGGTGTGGATGAGTGTGTCCCAAACCGAGGATTTCATCACTGCTGACGTCCGATCCGACAGCTCGATAAGCCGGAGCGCCTCCACCGATACATCCTGCGTATTGGCCTCCGTCCTATCCCGCGCTAGAGCTGACGGAGGGGGTTGAAGGAGCTGCGTCAGAGCCAACATGCTCGGGACGTGTTCCAGCTTGTCCAGAACCACTGTGAATCGTGTCTTTGAGTAGCCCGTAGGTTTCTGGCCCATGTCATGCGCTCCTCCTTCGACCATCCGAGCGTCGTCCCTGCTGTCGTCGACGTAGTCGAAGTTGGCCCCAGTGGCTGTTACACGCTTGCGTAGATGGGGCGGATACAGGAGCACAACAGCCGGTGTGGTCATGAACGTGAGCAATAAAGCTTCCAACACGAACATCGAGAACACTCGCTGGGAAAGAATACCAGCTGAAAGACCGACGTTGAGCACGATGAGCTCTACAAGTCTAAGGGAAAGGTCAGCGACATAATATGTCCAAAAAAGTATCACGATGACTTACCCTTTGCAACTCATCAATGAACCAATCGTACTTGCTTCACGCCAGTTAAACCCGGCGTATCGAGCAGCAAGCGTGCACCCCCCAAATTTACCCGAGTAGGCCAATGTGCAGATAGCGACGGTGTATCCCCATGTGATACCATTATTTAAGAGACCAAGGTCCGTTGAGAGACCTGACAGTGTAAAATACTGCAGGAACAGTGAGTTGCCGCTCATTTATGACATCGAATAGAGCTGACCAATGGCAAGAAAATAATGGAGACCATATCCTCCAGTTTTTCAGTCAAAGCGATAGCAAGGCCGCCTTCGCGCGGGACTATTATCCCTGCGAGGAACGCACCTATGCAAATGTATTAGCGTCGAAGACTGTACTGGATGCGATAAACCCACCAAAAATAGCATGTACGCCAATAACATCCGTCATAAAAGCGGACCCAAATAGTAGAAGCATTGTCACAGTCATGAAGAACATCGTAGGTCCATTCTGGATCGACCCAGTTCTTCGGGCTAGCCAGTTCAGAGTTCGCTTGATGGGAAAGAGCAAGAACAAGGTCCAGCCAACACAGGTAAGGAGGATGTATAGTGCCATAACTCCCGATCCTGCGTTGACCAGTGCAACCGAGAGGGCTAGCAGTGTCCATCCAACGATGTCGTTACCCACACCTGCAGATAATACGACGATACCCACGGTCGTGTCAAGGAGCTTCAGTTCTGTGAGAATGCGACACAAGACGGGAAACGCCGTGATGGAGTACGCCACGCCAGTGAAGAGCATGAAGTTTGTGAACTTGATGGATTGATCGATGAAGGTGTGGTACAGAGGGACAGCCAGGGCTGCACCCAAACCAAACGGCAGGCACATACCGGCCAACGCGACTGTGACAGAGAGTCGCGCATTCCGTTTGATCACCTGTGCGTCGATTTCCAGGCCAACTAGGAACAGGAAGAGGCAGAGTCCGATATTGGCGACCAGCGATAGGTAAGGGATAGAATCTTTGGGGAATATATGTTTCTGAAAACCGGGGATACGACCGAAAGCAGTAGGGCCTTTACATTCTATTTTAACGTTCTGCGAACGATTACTGGGAGCGGGAGACTCACCGAGAATGATGCCACCAATGACTTCGGCTATAACTTTCGGTTGACGCATCTTCCGCAACCCAAGGGCCAGTACCTGTGTTGTCATAACAATCACACCTGCGAATGATATGAGGCTATTGCATTGCGAACACACTGAACGTGACGTACCAACTTGTATAATCCATAATCTCAGAGGGTCGGCTGTATTGAAAGCCGTGGGATCCTGGCCGCTGAGCAATCCACCCTGAGGAGCATATCAAGACGATGCCTACTATGCATGTGCTATACTCACCTGTTCAGCTGCTGCTCTCTTGAACAGCGTTGCCTTCGCTAGGCTAACTATAGGCCCCGAAAGCTCATACATGGTGGTCGTTCGCTCTCAAGCTTGGAAAGCTCTGTACTATAGAGCTTGGCGAGAGACTAGGGGTGGAGCTCGGCATGCGACCCGAGCAAAAGTTCCCCTTTTATTGATGATAACCCGCCGGGAGGCCGAGAGGAATGTTGAAGATACTGAACGCAGGTTTCTCAGAACATCTAACGATTTGGATTCTGACATTCGCGAGCGTTACGCTCTGGTCAGATCCGAGGCTGAGAGTTCACGGAAATCACGACTCACCTGACTGCCGCTAGTGGAGATATAAACACCACTAGATACCGGAGCTGCTTCCGGTCTGTGAAGGGCTTGAGGGCTATGAAGACGCAATTAACTTAGAGACATCCAGTCATTGGCGATCTTGAAGTCGAGTTACAAAGTTCGCTGGACGGCAGGTATGGTCCGTTGAAAGGACTGTCCGAGGTCCTGCAACGTCCGATCTCCTTTGCATTGGGTCCCAGGGGTACGTCGCGAAGCGGATCGTCGTCGCTTGTGAATGAGCTAGAGTTCAATAGGAACCCTTGTAGCTACCAAGACGTTCAGAGAGGAGAAAAACCTGTGTGAGTGATTTGCGATAGGTCGAGATGATGAATCTAACCATGATCGCGTAGCCATAAGTTAAATTGTACTAGCTATCACTATCCTAACATGAGCTATGGGTGCAAAGGAAGTGCAGCATCCGATCCGGCCAACGTTAAAGCAGGTACTGTGTCTTTATTGCTATATGTATGCGATTGCGTTCTCGGATTCTCATGCGATGCCCTCGGGCAGTCGATAGTTCTTGCTAGAGGGGGGTCACCACACACCGAACTGGGTGTCCGGCGGTGCCATGTCCGGCCTCATATTTGACTTTTGTTGCGCGCACTAGCTGAAGTAAGTATACAGTCCATGAATTCCAACAATCGCCGGTGGTCCCTTGAGCTTCGAAATGACATTTCTGGGAACCTGGCGTGTCACCATATCACGTTCAATATTCCTGTCTCTAGGTAAAGAGTCACCAGTAATGTGTCAATCTCTCAGTGTGGCCGTTCACTGATCACGTAGATGACAGGGAATACCAGGACGGCAGCATCTCCGTTGTACGAATCATGACGCTTCACCTCAGGTTTTGACACCTCCATCTCCAACAAGCAGATGTGAGCGTACGTTCACATCGTCACGAGGCATAAAAATAGCTCCTCAAGAGCATACTATGGCTGTGGCAACGAAGTCATATTGCCTCCTTTGCGTACCCGTTATTCATTCATTCTCTGCAGCTCGGTTCTGCTCCAGCTTCCTTTGTCTTCACCCTGCTCGATGTTGAACGTCTTTCGTACCCTCCGCTATGTTATTTAAATCCGTTCTTCCTTATCTCTTCTTGGCTGCATCATCGAACGCGGCAGTGCTGCCTGTGAGACGAGCTGACGAGCTGTTCACGAGAGACCGTCAGTCGTTTTTTTTCTGGGCGTACAGTCTATCATAGCTGACCAACCTCGGCTACAGTGCTCGATATTTTGTCTGGAGTAGCCAACGCCGTAGAGGGACTGCTTCAAGACCTCCCCTCTGATGGTACGCATCATCACTACATTTTCACTTCTGTTTCTCATGCTCGATAATGTCTCCTGGTCTTTAGTCAGTGCACCCATCGCGTCTGTCGTAGATGGCCTCCTCGGCGGCAGCGCGACTGCGGATGATACTAGTGCTACTGCAACTACTGTGGTGACCGATGATGGCGGTTCTGCCACTGCCACAGTCACCTCTGGCGCTGTGGACCCTACGGATGCTCCTACAAACGACGACCCTACAGATACTTCTACGAGCGATCCTCTAGATGTTTCTACCAGCGATGACTCTACAGATGACATGGAACTCCTTGGATAGAACCAGTACAGCGGCGTCGAGTGGCTGCAAAGAGCGGGTGTATTCAAAGACTAGTACTTCTCTAGGAGCTCGGATGAATAGTGGAAGCTTTCTTTGACCAATCTGTGATGTCAATCTACGGCTCTATGTGAGTGCAAATCAATGGTAAGCATACCACAGTGTAGAGGTTCACTACACAGGCAAGTTTGCCGTATTCCAGGACAGCCAATTTGTACATTTAGGCCCCGAAGTGGTAATTAACTGACAGCAGTGTATTGTGCAAATCTGTCAACAATAGCCTTCCACCGCCCACCATGCCATCCACATATCCGTTTCCATTCCTCTGAGTCCTCGCCCAAACAGATCTTTGCCCACATCAAATCACTCACTAGAACCAGGTCCGCAAAGCAGACCTTTTCCCCCATGAATGATAAGTTGCCTTCTCCACCCTCGTCCAGCCAACCCTTCACGATCCCGTAGCCGTCCTCGGCTACCTTCCACTCTACTTCGCCTCTGATATCCTCTAGGCGCTTCCCAGCATGAGCCTCACGCGTTGGACGATAGTATTCCTGGCTGCGTATATTCAAGATATCGTGCGCAGCGCCTGCAACAACGGGTCACAGCCGTTCCTGCATCTTCTTCCATTCCGTCAAGAAGACGGCGTGGAATATCAAAGTCCCTTCAGGTAGTATAGGTTCGCTATGGGGGTACGTCTTGTCGAGATATTTCACGATCGCGAATGATTCCGCTATCGTTGTGTTTGTGGATGGATCGTGCATAACTGGGAGGCTGTAGTACGGCGTGCCGTCTTCCTTGAATACCGCAGCGGGGAGGTTTAATTTCTTGTACAGGTTCTCTATGTCCGGATATTCGACCCATTCGGTTTTGTGGTGAAGCCTCTTTATGTTCAATGCGAATCTGTATCCGAGTGTAAATTCCAGTCACTCCGAACACACAGTCGAGAGCACTTACCGCACTTTCCAGATACTTGGCGACCAAGCTTTGATGACTGTTGTGCTAGGTATATCGTAGAGAATGATTGGAGCTGTGGGAGTGGCCATGTCGAGGATACCGTACTTCGCGGGCACTGACGGACAATCTGTGTCATCCCTACTTTTATAGTCGCGTTGTTGTTTCTTTAGCGTCTGCCATTAGGCTGCGAACGACGTATACGCAAATGACTCATGTTGTAACGTGAGAGCAGTGTAGATGCACCATTCAGTGGGGAAAGGGGCAATGACGACGGGGGAAAACACCGCAGTATGGCGTGGAAGAATCCTGACTAATTCATGTCCGCAGCTCTTCAGCGTACTGTAACATTCTCCTCTTCGTGTGCAGCACAGCGAATCGCTCACAAGAATTCTTTCCTAGGCCTCTATCACCCTCCCGCTGATAGGAGCTCAAATCTGCCTGACCCATAGATATTCTGTCCGCAATCCCGTGGTTTACTCGTGTCCTTGCGTGAAGGCCCAGAACGGGGGATAATCCTTCGTTATCAATGTCAATTGAGGAGCACTCGCGGTCGGATACGATGAGGAAGAGTGTGTTCAGACAGCAGATAGTCGGTTATAAGCAGCTGAGAGAGAACAACACTCCAGGACGAGAGAAACTTGGGGTCCTCGGCGTACGACAGGAGAAGGTCATTCAGTTGAGTAAGCAGCAGACCGGATATCGTGAGGACACCGCTCTTGTAATTTATTGCCTAAGGTCCAAGGCCATATCGTTATACGCAATGAGTGAGGCGTCTAAGAACGCCATGGCGGTTTGGGTTCAAACTGCGCTGAGTTTGTACCATCACCACAATGTCTGCATTTGGTGAGCTCTTCATAATGAAGTAGAGGCCACGACTTGATGATCATTCTCACAGCTCATACTCCATAGATGCAGCGAACGGGACTTACAATACTTTCGAGACCTACCAGACTATCTCGTGGCCGTGACGCGGCACTGTTTCTTCATGAGCGTAACCGCAATAAGCGTGGTGAACCCAGCGGTCTACCCCAACAGTTTCCTTTGACATTGCGGAAGCTGGACAGCTTGACGGTCTTGTTTTCATATGCAAAACGTAAATTAGAGACGGTCTGTTCCTCCCGATTGTGGGGTCCTCATGCGTCCGCTGTTCTCACTCTGAGTCCTACCAACGACGCGCCGTCACTGTGGTTGGCTTTGGTTGCATTGATTGGATTTCCGTTAGCGTTGTGGGGCTATAAGGCTGGTGTTTTTTTTTCAAGACATTCTAGCCGATCGCTAAGTCCTGACGTGCAGTGTCTCATGATGGTTATTTTCCAGCGGAAAATCATCTACATGGGTGAATGTCTATCCTTATTCTACTTGGGTCTCTCGGCTTATCGTGCGCGCAGGCTATGTACCTCCTGGAGCCCGTTCAGAGGAATTGAATAAGGGCCTCTACTCATCGGAAACAATATCTTGCGAAGAGATTCAACTGGCTGGGGATAGCAACGTGCGACTCCATGGACTCTTAGTGCGGCGAGCACTACCCTTGCACCGCGTAACGGACCGTCCAAAAGTTGTTGTGCTCTACTTCCAAGGTGCGCACTAGTTTCCTTATGATTTTACTCTCTGCAAAGTTACAATTCTTCATAGGGAACGCGGGGAATCCGCTGCATCGCCTACCTCTATTCGAGCGATTGCTTTCCGGTGTATCGCTATCACGCGGTATATCTTCCTCCAATGGCTCTATACTCGAAGAGGCCTCTGTTCTTGCAGTGGCACCCCGTTCCTACTGGAAGTCATCAAGACGAACACCGACCGAACAAGGTATATTGACCGATTACTTATGTGCACTCAAGTACACATCCCGCCGATTTCCCCTTTCCCCCATCATCCTATATGGTCACTCTTTGGGAGGAGCTGCCGCCGTCTGCCTTGCCCACGGAATCAATTCAGCCGATTTTCCCAACGTTACCGGAATGATACTCGAAAACCCGTTTGCGTCTATTCCGGGGATGGTTCAGGCCATCTATCCTCAAAGGTGGCTTCCCTATCGTTATCTTGGCGTATTCGCCTTCGATCGTTGGGATGCCCTGCGGGAAATGCAGAGCTTGGAACGGCCAGATTCCCTATTGGACAAGCTCAAGCGGAGCATCATGGTCGTGCTCAGCGAGAACGACGAGATTGTGCCAAATGATATGGGTAAAGCTTTCTGGCACTTTGCGCAGCTCGGTGGATCGCAAGAATCTACTGGAGCTCCGTTGGGGCGTATAGTGAACATCCCGGGAGCTTTGCATGACGATGCGTGGACGAAGAGGCAGTGGCAAAAAGAGCTAGATAGCTACATGACGGCAGCTGCAGCAAGACATCAAGCGCAGATAAAGAAGCCAATTCGGCTGTGATCACCCAAGTAAGTCTGTTCCTTCGTTATATCCACAGTACTGATGAAAACAGTTCTCTTCTTGGCTATCATAAAGAACTCATCAACCTCAATCATAATTTGCAAACTCATCGACCTTTTCCGCCGCACCACTCAACAGCCCCTCCTTTTCGCCCGCTCGCAGGACCCCAATGATCCAATCCTGATTGTTCCAAGTAGCTGGCTCGTGGTACTGCATACACCTGACCGGTGCTCTCTCCGCAATAGCAGCCAATCGAACCCTCTCCTCCAAGCTAAGTCGACCAATAGGCATGATCCTCGCTCCATCCGCTATCTCCTTCTTCAAATCATACACGGTGCAAATCGGTCCCCAGTTCGACCACCGCCTTGGATTCTCTGCGTTTGTGAGCTCGATTATACGGAGATGCCACTGAGAGTCTTCAGACTCTCTGGTAGGACCGACTTCCCAGGCGAGAAGCATACGACGCAGAGTCTCCGACTTCGAAGATCCAACGATAAGCCAAATACTTTCGGCATGGTCGCGTTCGTTGAACGCGGCCTCGCCTGTCATGTCGAGTGGCTTGGCTGTGAGATCTTGTCGGCCTTGCACTGGTTCAAGACGAACGACGGGCGAAGGCATCCTTGAGGATTGTTCCGTGGGAGTGATGTGGGTGTACTCTTGCCGTGATGCTGTATAAACGGGTGGCCTATATATCATCACCCGTTTGGCCACAGATACGCCGTACCTGGATGGCCATAGTTGTAGGACGGCCAGAGATAGTGGCCATGGCCAACCGCCAAAGTGAAGGATTCCCAGAGGTCTCCACAGACAGCCGTGTTCCAGTCCGCATGCTGCCGCGCTGCCATGCGCGCCACGTCGCATACACATATGATAGGTTCCCTCTGACATGTGTATCTTGTGGCGAGGGAATTAATAACGAGACTGTCCATTCCGGCACTTCAATTCGAACGACAATACGTCGAATAGCATCTCGCGCTCTGGTGGACCCCGCCGCATCACAACGTTGCGATATACCGTCATGCGACCAGTCACGATGTATAAAGCCGTACGCGAAGTGAATGCATGTACCGATACATATTTGCTTAGCGTGAGTCGTCGATCTTTGAGGATTTGCAGACCCCCCTCGGACCATACATATACATCAACATCACTTATCTTGGTTCTGTGAGAGTGGAAGATAAGCGTATACGAGGACACAAATACCGAGTGCGAGTGCTACCTACACTCTGCACAGCCTTGAGAGGAGTTCAAAGTTCGATTCCACTGAGCTTGATTCAACCCAGATTCGCGGCACGGTTCCGGGGACATTATGTCATATTCTATATTACACTGTCAGAAAGCGAGTCATTGTCCTCCCAAACACAACCATGCCCGCAGCTTGATGCCCATATACCAATCATCCAAGTCGCACCTTGCTCAATCAAGCATAGCAGCTAACTTCTCCTCCGCCTCCCGGAACTCACCCTCCCACTGCTCGCGGTACTTCGGCTCAACCTCAAACCGCTCCTGGCACGAGTCGCACTGTATATAGTATACTGAGGGCGTCTGGCCGAAGCCCAGAACGAGCCTTGATAACAGTACGGCGCATGAGCATGGAGAATGAATCAATACCGAGTATCGAGCAGGAGAACTCACATTTCAGGGATGGTGTCACCGATTGCATGTGTCTCGCCTGGCGGTAGACAGTCCTCGCAATATGCGCTTGGACATGTCCGGCACCTACGAAAGTTCGCGTTCGATATCTGGCCACACGTGCACACAATGAATATACGCACCTGAAGAGCATACCGCCTGAATCAACTGTCGAGCGTCCACACTCTCCGCATTGGTGATGCGGGCACGAAAACAAAAGCATCTGTTTCGCGGCTTCGTTCGATAGCCCGTGACAATCCGCGTGAACAACTGATGACAGAAGGAAAGGTAAGTTCGTGTCTGAGCACCACTGCAGTATGTAGACGTAGACACGTACCTCTCGGACAATGACTGCACAGAACCAAATCTCCGCCGTCCCGGCAATACATACACCAGTCCTCCCAATCAAATTTCTTCCTGCCCTGTCTCCCCTTCTCCTTCTGCTTTACCGGTGTCACCACCTCAGGCCCCAGATGGTCCGCCAGTACCTCGAATCCATCAACAACAACAAGCCGGTTCTTCCGTGCCCTCTTCTGTAGCGCATACCACTCCTCCGCCGTCTCCTTATTCGTCTTGCTCTGCGTCTTCCCCTTACTCACAATCCGCCCCTCGAACAGCCGGCTCTGCACCTGCGCAACGCCCTGCAACAGCCTCCTCTCCTCCTCTTCTGCGTCCCCGATTAACCGCTCCTCGTCTTCCTGCTTGATATTCAGTGCGCCGCCTGCCTCCTTCTTGATCTTCAGCGCACGCGCGTCGTCGTGAGTCCTTGACGCTTCGAGGATCGGTGCGATGGGCGACGAGAGGAACTGGCCGAGCGTGAGCCCGCCGTCTACGCCTGAGATCGCGCTGCTGCCTTTGCGCAGGATCGACATCAGCTCGGCGCGCTTCATGCTGATGTCGGTTTCGTCGACGTCATCCGAGGAGGAGGCAGCGGTGTTCATGACCTTCAGCGAGAGGAAGAGCTTGCGCCGGATGCGGTCCAGCATCTGGTCTTCGACGCTGCCCTGGCAGATAAGGCGGTATACCTGCCCATAAATAATCAGACGGCTTGTTATGTATGCATTGAACTTCACCCAATTTACGCACTTTCACGGGCTTCGTCTGCCCGATACGATGCGCACGCGCAATCGCCTGTAGGTCGTTCTACATCACACAAATTCAGTCACGTCGCCGACCGGCCATGTATATGTACGCAAACGCCTACCTGCGGATTCCAGTCCGAGTCAAACATGATTACGTGAGACGCCTTCGTCAGGTTTATACCCAGACCGCCGGCTTTAGTAGATATCAAAAAGACTTGGAAAGCTGGAGAAAGTTTAGATCGCGCTTCTGGCGGGTTCGGCGAGGCTAGCACGTACGAGATTTCTCCTGTTGGAACTGCGACATGATTTGTGAGGAAGCATCCAGACAAGAGTGCGTATGCGACCTACCAGTTTGATATCGAACGTCCGACGAGGCCTCGGCGTCGAGCCGTCCAAGCGGGCGTACGATATCGAGCGGAGCGCCATGAAATCTTCGAGCAAATCCAGCATCCTGAGACCCTATCAGCCCCTGCGCACGCTAAACGTATCGCGCATAATCGTAGTACGTACCCTGTCCATTGCTACCAGCGCCATCAGCACAATACAGCAAAAACGTATCAGGATTAGTCGCTCACCGAGAATATTAGCACCCGCTCGCCTTTGGGCAGAATATCCGAAAGAAGCTTGTCGACGAGGACGAGCTTGGAGGAGGACGCGACGACGTGCTCGCCGTTGATGTATGGATCCGGTTCGACATCCGGGATGAGATACGGACTATCGGCAGGATGAGAATAAGTCACAGCAGGAGAATTAACGGGTGTAGGAACACGTACTGGTCGCATACTTGACGCAGTTGCATCAATAAATTCATCAATCGCTTCCATTCTGCCCAAAACGCTTTCATCAGCTACGCGAACGAGATGTGCAGAAGCGACGCAGACGTACGCGTAGCGGATCCCCCGCCTGTCCGGTTGGTCTGAATCTGTGCCTGCAGGTGCGCCTTTACCTCTTCTCTACCCGCCCCAAGACCCTCGCCTCCCTCCTCCTTGCCCGCAAAAATATCCTCAAGGTCGAGCGTATCAAGCCTCGTCAAGAGCCTATACGTCCAAAACCGCTGCGCCTCGCTCATCGGCAAGAATACCGTGAGCTCCTCTTTCGGGGGCACCGATATCTGGCCTTCCACCGAGTCCTTCGTGCGGCGCAGCATAATCTTGGAGAGCAATTTCTCGGTGGAAGAAAGGAACGGCAACGCGTATGTGCCCTGCGTCAGATTAAACGCGTCGTGGAAGAGACGTTCGGTGTGCTTGGTGAAGATGTTCGGATAGAGCCAGTGTAGCAGGCCCCAAAGCTCGACCAGATTATTTTGAATGGGCGTGCCTGTTAGAATGAGTCGATATAGCGAACCAATACCATGAAGCTTGTGGGCGATCTGGGTCTCCGAATTTTTTATACGGTGTCCTTCGTCAAGGACGACGTACGTCCACCGGCGCGACTTGAACCAGCTGTCTTCCATGCTATACCCCTCGTACGTCGTCACGCAGATATCAAAAGCAACCTCGCCATCGCGTACAGCAAGTTTCAGGCGCGTCCGTTCTGACTCGTGTGCGTGAAAGCGGAGGGTACGGAAGGACGGAAGCCAGTGCTTGATTTCTCGGAGCCAGGTGTCGACGACGGAGAGTGGACAAACGATCAGGTGGGGTTCTATTGTGCCCTTTGTGGTCTCTGCAACGTAAGCAAATAGCGACAGAGTTTGCAAGGTTTTGCCGAGGCCCATCTCGTCGCCGAGGATGCAGTTCATGCCATTGTCATGCATATGTGCGAGGAACGAGAGCCCGCGCAGTTGGTAGTCCTTCATCGTACCGTTCCGGATCAGCGAGGGCTGCAATGATATGTCAGACAGCGGTTTGTATGAGCCGGAGTTTACGGAGGCGGCGACCTCGTTGGCGAGTGAGGAGAAGAAAGTGCTTGAGTGCGGGAGGATGGGTATGAAGAGCTCGCGGTGGCGATGGAGCCACCGTCTGCGCGCTGCGTCTATTGCAATTTTTTTGTTGTTTATAACAATTGTGTACTTTGGTTCTGTGTTACTTGTTGTTGTACGACGCTGCAAACGACGGACTCACTGCTTTCTTATCCTCCTTCTTTGCTTTCTTCGCTATGGCCTGCGCTGACTCCTCGAAGCCATTATAGTCTAGCAGCGTTCGCTTCTTCGACGAGGTGGCTGTCCTATCATACTCGTTCGAGCGGCGTTTTCGCAGTCGTCGGTTCGCCGTGGGGGTCTCAACTTCGACCATGGTTGGCGCCGTAGCTCCTGACGAGGAGGCGAGACGTGATTTTGGTGACAGAAAGTCCAACTCGTCCCCAGATTCCGGTATGTGGTTGGTATCGTTGGAGGGAGACATTCAAGTTCGCCGTGTACTATATAGGATTAGCGAATTGTGGGAGTCGAGATTTGAGGCTATAGCGTGTAGATGTCACGGACGCGTCTGTCACATCAATGTCACATACAAGAATGAGCCAAATACTTTCGGCATGGTCGCGTTCGTTGAACTCGACCGTGCCTGTCATGTCGCATGGTTTGGCTGTGAGATCTTGTCGGCTTTGAACTGGTTCAAGACGAACGATGGGCGAAGCTATACTTGAGAATTGTCATTGATCTAGCACCAGAGTGAAGGATGTCCTAGGGATCTCCATGGATGGCCGTGTTCCAGTTCATATGCCACGTCGTCATGCACGCCGAACCAATGCAGCGAGAGAATAGATGGAGAGTATCGATTTCGATCTTTCAATTCGAATGGCACTGCACCGAATAGTGTCTCACGTTCTGGTAAACCCTACCGCATCGCAGCGTTACGAGAAACCATCATGCAAGGATTCGCGGCGTATGATACCACACGCGAAGCATCGTTTGTGTTCACTAGATCTATTACACGTTGTCCTAAGGACCCATGTAGAGAGGTAGAATGGAGTGGAGTAATGCTGAACATGTGAAGAGGATCAGTCGATAGATGTATGGAACTTGGACGCGCTGCGACCGATGGACCACTTGTCGGTTCCGAGTTCGCTGCTTCATCGAATATACCAGCCAGATTATATATCGCCAGCCAAGCAAATTGACCCCGTCCCTGCCCTCAGAAGTGTTTAGCAGACACATTGAAACATACGTGAAATAAACCTGGAACTCACGCAACCTGATAAGGTGCAAACCAATACAGCCATTGCGTCATCTTGTTCCAACGCCATGCAATGTGAATAAGCTTGAGCGATTGAGTCGCGGTAGGGCGCATTCTACGATCTTTGGTTGACAGTATCTCGCAAAATTCCCATAGCGCTGGAGGGACCCGGACACGCCCTTTGCCTGGGGAACGCAGGGCATAAAGGCTTGCTGTCTCCATGGGCGGTCAAGGTGTCAGCAATACATTAATTGAGCGTTTCTTGCAAGGCTTACCTGGCACATATTCTGAGCACTTTTCCCCATACAGTATACGTCATATGCATAGGGATTAACCCTTTCTCTACCTTCGGGAGGTTCAAAATGGCCTCCAAATGGCAGATAGGGAACGCAAATATCTCCGTGGCTCCCTCTTGGTGGCGGAGGGAGCCGTTTTGAGCTTCCAAAATCAATAAAATAGCATCTTGACTCTTGCACCAGTAATGGAGATGTTGGAAGCGGTGGCTCGCGGCAGATCGCCAGGTTATCTGGGTGGATGTCCTACGCACAGCTTACAGAGTATACACTGGCATTATAAATATGTGCACTTACGAAATGTGCTATCCCATTCTCGTGCATAAACTCAAGGCCCTACACTTTATAAGTAGAGGTTCAAGGCATGGGGGTCTCCTTACCTGTAATAGTTGCTGGTTGACGTCAGTCAGAGTGTCCAAAGAATACCATGGGATCTCTGCAAGCAAATGCAGATATGGCATTATAATGATGCTGGTTTTCGCGCACGAGACGATGTCTGCCGGGATAGTGTGGTTGTGATTGGACGAGATGGCCAACAGAAGCCGCAAATTGCAGAGTTCTGTAGGGGCAAATAGCGCGTTTTCAACGGACTTCAGCACTAGTAGGGTGCCATCTTCATTCAAATAAGACCGTATGCGCTTCCAATAATCCTGTTCACATGTCCATGTCATCAGCGCAGTTCAACATGAGTAGGATTATGACAAACCAAACAATCACTTCGCAGCTCGAGTCGTCGGTCTTTGGGGATTTGTAACTCCTCCTCGGACCATTGGTATAGACGACTAACACTCATGTAGGCACTGCGAAAGTGGAGGATAGACGAATATGAGGATGCACATACTGAATGCGAGCACGATTTACATCAGAGGAGTTCAAAGTGAGATTCCGCTGAGCTTGATTCAACTCAGAATCGCGGCACAGTTCCGGGTACATTATGTCATATTATATGTTACAACGCCAACTGTCTAAATGCACGGCCGCGTACCTGCGGATTCCAGTCCGAGTCAAACATGATAAAGTGGCCAGCCTTCGTCAGGTTTATACCCAGACCCCCGGCCTTAGTGGATATCGAAAAGACGGGGATCACGCTTCTGGTAGGTTCGGCGAGGCTGACGCGTACGAAAAATTTTCCTGTTGGAGCTGCGACATAATTAATGAAGAAGAGCGTCCAGAGAGGAGTGCGTATGTGGCTGACCGGTTTGGTGTCGAACGTCGGATGAGGCCTTGGCGTCGAACCGTCCAAGCGGGCGTACAATTTCGAGCGGAGCGCTATGAAATCTTCGAGAAAATCTAGCATCGTAAAACGCTATTAGCCCTTGCGCACTATACGTATTGCGCATAGTCATAGTACGTACCCCTACCCATTGCTACAGGCGCTTCAAGACCGCTACACCTCGTTCATCGACAAGAACACCATGAGCTATTTCTCTGTGGCAACAAGGAATAGCAGCGCGTACGTGCACTGCCTGATTTCAACGCGTCGTGGAAGGCCCGTGCAGTATGTGAGGTGAAGATAGCCAATGCAGAAGGCCCCAGAGCTCGACGAGGTTGTTCTACACGGGTGTGCCCGTCAGTATGAGCCGGTATATTGAGCCGGTACTGCGTGATTTGCACATAATCTGTGTTTGCGCATCCTTGATGCGGTGACCTTCGTCTAGGACGACGTACGTCTGGCGGCGAGACTTGAATCAGCTCTCACGGCGCTGTGCCCATTCGCATGTCGTCACGCAGAAGTGAGTGCGCCGGCGCGCACTGCGAGCTTCAGACGCGTGCATTCGGATTCTTGCGCGTAGAGATGCCGGGTGTAGGAGGGGTGCCATGTTTGAGCTCGCGCTGCCAGGTGCGGACGACGGATAGCGGGCAGACGTTGTCGAGGCCCATCTCGTCGCCGACGACGCAGTTCATGCTGCTGTCATGCATATGCGCCAGATACGAGAGCCCGCGCAGTTGGTAGTCGTTCATTCTACCGTTCTGGATCAGCGAGGGCTGCGATGAGATGTCGGACAGCGCTTTGTAGGAGCCGGAGTCTACGGAGGCGGCGAGCTTATTGGCGAGTGAGGAGAAGAATGTGCTTGAGGGCTGGAGAAGGGGTAACAACTGTGTACTATGGCTCTGTGTCACTTGTTGTGCGACGCTGCGACGACGAACTCACTGCTTTCTTATCCTCCTTCTTCGCCTTCTTCGCTATGGCCTCCGCCGCCTCCTCGAAGCCAGTATAGTCCAGAGGCGTCTGCTTCTTCTTGGCTAACGAAGGTGCATAGCTTTCGACGAGGCAGGCGTTTCATCGTACTCTTTCGAGCGGCGTCTTCGCAGTCGTCGGTTCGCCGTGGGGGTCTCAACTTCAACCATGGTAGGTCGTAGCTCCTGAACGAGAAGGCGAGACGTGATTTTGGTGACAGACAGTCTAACTAGTCTCCAGATTCCGGTATGGAATTTGTGTCCTTGGAGGGAGACATTCAAGTTCGCCGTGTGCTATATGGGATTAGCGAATTGTGGGAGTCGAGATTTTGGGTGGGCTACAGCGTGTAGATGTCACGGACGCGTCTGTCACATCAATGTCACAAAAAGGTGTACCGAGTGCAAGTATTCTCACATTGAACCTCCTCCACGATGTGTCGTACAGTACAGATCATTCAACGCGCAACACCGATATAAAATGCGAAGGAATGTCGGTCGCGCCCTCCAGAGGTGGATTTTTAGGCTTTCGATTATCCCCCAATATAGCGTTTGCGTCTTTTTCCCACAGACAGGGTTGGGATTTGTGAAGAATGGGCTTTATGCGAGGACCGGTGCAGTGTCCTCTGCTCATCCGTATCTTTCATATTCTAACGTAAAGACATCGACTGACTGCTATTGTGCGCGCGGTGCGCATCCCTCTGACGCACAAGCCTACGACTCCAAGACTAAACCCAGCCACAAC